>CP106729.1:120851156-121151015 GCA_025506655.1 Gossypium rotundifolium
TTAGAGAGCAAGGGGGATGACGCCACAAGGGAAATAGAGAGAGCGAAGGTTCGAATCCTGCATGCCACACGAAGGAGCTTTATTTTTGGCTTCAGGATGGAGAGGTGGTAGCCTTCGGCTTGGGCTCTGATGAGTGGGAGTTGAATGAGTCAAATATTTTGAATGAATGGACAAGAGGAGTTGTGGGATGTTTGAATGGGTCAAGGTTGTTGTGGGATTTCAAATGAGGGATAAGGAATGAATGGTGGAGGGTATGGAGGAGAAAATCTTAGGATGTGGAGAGAGGGAGAGTGTGTGACCGAATGTGGTAAGATCTGGGAGGTGCATGTGAAATTTTAGCTTGGTTAGGTAAGGGCCGAATCTCCTTTTGGTTCTTAGGCAATTTTTTGAGTATTTTCAGTCATAAGTGAAAGGGAGTGCCATTTCTTCAAGTTGTCATTTGAGAGTAGAGTTAACCAAAACCATTTTAGAAGCTTCCTCCTTTCTTTTGCATTTTCAATCATTTGATTCATTTCTTTCCTACCAAAACTGCAACACCTTTTACTTTATTTCTTCTCCTTCTTGTCTTTTTGGTAATAGTCGAATATCAGAGTGGTCATTTGTGCATTCTTTCTTTCTTTTCCCATCATTTGCTATTTGTTTCTTCTTCATAGCCGAACCTCCTTAGTAGCTGATTGGGATAATTTCTCTTTGAAGTAAGTGCCTTAGTCGAATCTTGCTCTCTATCTTTACTTCCTATTCTCTCTTCTTTATTCATATCTCGTGGAAGTGAATCTCTTTTTATGTCAACTGAAGGCATTCTTTCCATTATTTTTCCAAAAGTCGAATATAGCCTTTCCACTCGACATTTTCTTATTTTTCGGTAAGGATCCTTCTTCTTCTATTTCTTTTCATTCTTTTCCTTTTCTCTTGTTGTTTTATTAAACCGAAGATTTTAACTCGCTTCTTTTGGGCATTGGTCGATTGTAGAGGGGCTCATTCTCATCTTCTCTTCTTTATTTAGCCTGCATTCGGGAGGTCTTTGGTAAGCATGGATGTTGGCCGAATGGATGGAAAGGGGTCCTTTTCATTTTTTTTGGCCGAAAGGCCGTTTCCATTGTTCTATTTTGGGCATCAATTCTAACTTGGTGTTATCTAGGGACTCATCCGGTTTCGTAAGCCAACCTTCTAGTGTTCAGTTTTCGCTGATCAAGGTAAGAAGCTTCTCTTGATTTGGTACCTATCCTTTCTTTCTCTTTCATTTCCTTAACCTAGTTTTTTAATCAAAGACTCTTATCGTGGATATGAGTGCTAGCCGATCCAAGGGGGTGTGTCTAAGAAGCCTGAGGGGAGCAAACCTGTGGCCTCTGCTCCTAAGTTTAAATGACATGCGGTGTCGGCGGTGCAAGACTTTTTGTCGGGTTGTGGAAGAGAGCCAACATCTACCTGTGATAGACAGATTGCGGTTGTTTCTTCTAGTGAAAGTGTCGACGACATTGAGAGTCTAGTTCTCTGTGTTTTCAGGTGTATAATTCCCATACCTTCTGTCGTTTGATTGTAATAAGTGTATACATTGTTTGAAAACTGAATTCTTGGTATTAGCTAATGAGTTACCCTTGGAGGGTGAAATCGAAATACCAGGTTAGCTACTTTTTCGACTATGCCATATAAATATATATGTTAACATGAATATGCATATGCTATAACTATTTTATGTAAGCTGTTACACATTGCCTCCATTTCACTATGAATTTATGTTGCATGGGAATGTGGATATGACAATATTGAAAGGAGCAGTGTAATTCGGTGGCTTTGCCACATCTATAGGTGACGTTGTCACAATTATTTGATGGCTATTCTACATATTTTGGCAATGAGCAGCTGACTGCAGCATGACTGCCATCGATGGTGTGTAATGGTTAGGGTCGATTGTAGAAATCCCCACTGGTGTGTTTGGCAGGAATGGGCGGTGTGTAGCGGATGGGATACCTAGGTTGGGTTGGGCTTTGCATCATTTTTTCATACGTTATGTACTATACTGTGTTAATAGGGCTAAGGCCCGGTCCGACTCTGAATGGGCTTCATGAGGTGATTGTGTAAGGCTAAAGCCGGATGGTATTTGAATGGGCTTGGGCCCAGTTATGGTTCGTGTAGGGTAATTGCACACTGAGTCCTCTTGACTTACCCGTTCTGCTTAAAATTTTGCAGGTAATTCTTAATCTAGTGGATATAGGCCGAGGTGGACTTGAGGTGGCCATGCACGTTTTAGTAAGCAGAACTTTACTTTTCTTTGAATTTTCTTTAATTTAGGGCTTTTGGTTATGTAATAAAGCCACTAGTATTTTGGATTTGATTTTAAACGCTTTAATCTATGAATTAATTGGTATGATGTGTTCTTAATAAAATGAGAATGTCACTTTTCTTCAAAACTTAACCAATGAATTTACAAATGATATTGGACAACATCTCAAGTTATTTACAAACGATATTGGACAAAATCTCAAGTTTATTTTAAAGCAACAACAAGTGTTTTCAAACATCACCTAAAAATAGATACTGAGTTAAATGCATGTTATCAAAATGAACACTGAGTTTTCAAATGATCAACCGAACTTGAGGTTTAAAAAGAAAGAAAATTTTCCCTAATGTTTTCAGATGATCGCGAAGTTCCATGTGACGCACTGGATCCGATCGTAACATTTAGGCTGGGTTTGGGGTGTTGCAGAAGGTCACACATCCAAGGCACACACCTGTGTGCTTAGGCTGTGTGGCGAATTAAATTCCTAAATTCAGGTGCAGATTTCACATGGCCCAGGCACATGCCCATGTCTTATGGTCGTTTCTTCTACATGGTCAAGACACACGGCCGTGTCTTAGTCCGTGTGGTTTCTACTGGGCTTTCTGTTTTGCTAACTTAGGGTGTTGAGGGACACACGACTAGACTACATGCCCATCAGATAGACCGTGTGTCAGACACGGCCTAGACATACGCTTGTGTGTCTACCCATGTGGAAAAAAAAAAGGCTATTTACCAAGCCTTTTCTGCCACCCTTAATTGCACCAACATAAACCTCATCAAATAACCTACTCATTCATGCATTAATAAACCATAGACTCAACCATGCAATTTGCACATTCATGAATAACATCATCATTTTCATATATCAATAATAAGTATTAGCCATCATCAATGGCCTTATACAAAATGAATTAAACTTCAAAACAAGCCAACACATTTGGCCAAATCAATATGACACTTGACAAAGACCAAGTCCCTATACATGCCATACTCAAAATGATAAATCTAACTATACCAAATGTTCAGATTGATAGTGTGATCGAGCCTCCGATGCCCTTTGATCCCCGAGCTAGCTTGGTGGCACTATAAGAAAATGGAAAGGAAAAAGAGTAAGTAGAAAGCTTAGTAAGTCGCATGTAAATAATTAACAACAATTACCATGCGTCATCATACTCATAGCATATAATAAACTTGGACCAAATTCTCAGATAATTAAAGGCATAACTTACTCATTTTCATCCTTACTAATCATACAATATAAACCGAGCTCATTTCTCATGAATTTCATGTAAGTACCTGTATCACTTACAACATAATCGTAACTTTTCTCACTATTGATACAAACTTTAAATTTCCCGTTGGACCAGTTAGACTACCAAAGGATACCCGACAAACCTTAAAAAAGAGGCTAAAATGCCAATGCCATGTCCTCGACATGGTCTTACACTGGCTCACATGTTGAGGTCGATGCCATGTCCCGGCATGGTCTGTGTGAAAATTCTGTGTGATAATTTTATCGATTGTGTGCCGAATTAAGAGAAATGACTTAATCGTGTGAAGAGTAAAAGCTATGTGCTAATTTATAAGTACCTAAGTGTGGTTCTCTTTATAATGAGGAGGTCTTATGTTGTAAATAGCCCATTAATTAAGAAAGTGGGTGGCAATGGTCAAGAATGACCTTATATCATATGTTATATGCATTTTATGCTAAAGGATAGTTTTGTAATTTAATAATTATGTTCATTATAACATAACAAAGCATGAAATAATCATCATCTTCTTCATGTTCCATCGAATTTAGAAAGAAAAAGAAAGGGTTTAAGCTTTCATGATATTCGACACTTACTTAGCTTAATTCAAGGTATGTTTGAGCTCGGTTTTTGATAATTTCTACGTTTTTGTGATCGTTGCTTCGTACTCTAGCTAACCCATGTAACAATTTTGTGAATTGATGATGTTTTTTTATGAGCCATTGATGAACACTTGCGCTTTGTGATGTTAGTTGGTGAAATATGAAAGCTTGGTGTTAGGTTAACATAGTTTGTATTTGAGTTTTTAGTGAAATTGAGTATTTTGGGCTAAATTATGAATAGTGTAAATTGAGGGATTAAAATGTGAAATAAATGAAATATGTGGGTTTGTATAGACATTAGTAAAATTAGGCTATGCTTGTGATAGGAGAAATTATGTGAATTTGATGATTTTGTGAAATAAGGACTAAAGTGTCAAAATGTGAAAATGTGAGGGCTATTGTGTAAAATGCCCTAAATATGTGTGTTTGGATTAAAATGAATGATTTGATGATTAAACAGATTGAATTTGAATGTGTATAGACCAAGAGAGGAGAGGTTCAGATCGAGATCGAGGCAAAGATAAAGTGCTCGATTAATCGACCGTATCGATAATTTGACATCCAAGGTAAGTTCGGATATAATACATGTTATTACGATATGTTTAGCATTATGAAATGAATATGTATATATGAATTAAAGTGAGTTGCTATGTGCAAGATTTTAGTTGATGGCACTAAGTGTGCAAAATTGAGATCGAAATAGAAGTGAATAGCACTGTGTGTGCGATGTTATGAAAGCTTGACTTATAGATTTGGCACTGTGTGTGCGACACCTAGACAAGTTGGTTAAAAGAATAGGCACTAAGTGTGCGACAAAATTAAAAGAATATCAAAGAAAGATCGACATGTAATATCGAGCATTGAATACCTTAGAAGTTGAATAACTAAGTGTTAACTAAGGTATGTATCGAACCTTTGTGGTTGATGAGTTATAAATAAGCTATGATAGAATGAATGAGTATTTTAGCTATGGATGAGATGATGTGAAAATGAGATAAGTGATCTATGTGATTGTTTATTATGTACATTAGTTAGATTAATGAGAAAATTATATTGTATGTTTAACTTACTAAGCTTTGTAAAGCTTTCTATATGATTTGTTTCTCTGCCTTGCAATGTCAATAGAGCTAGCTCGGATCTGGGATAGTCAGCTTCTCAATCACACTATCGGCATTCTATTTTGGTACTTTTGAAAGGATGTATATAGTTGAAATATGGCATGTATAGGCTAGTTATTTGAATTATATGTGAGACTTGTAAGTAGCCATGAGATGTGGCTAGATATGTGCTAGTTTTGGCATGAATGAATTTAACATATATGATGCATCTTTTGGTATGTAATGTGAGTGAGAAATTGACCTATGAATGGAAATATTTGTGATGGTAAGTTGCTATTATGAACAAGTGAAATTAGGAATGAATTATGTTTGTGATAAGTGTTGGTATTGAATTTGGTATGAATGGAATTGGTATTGAATACATCGTTTGAATGGTTGTTTTGGTATACTTTTGGTAGTCATATGTGCATGAGATGTTTGGTAAAAATTTCTGGTAGGTATGAACCTTTTTGGGTGGCATTTTGGTCTTGCAAATGACCTATAATGTCACACGCCCATGGCACACAGGCGTGCCTAGAGACTGTGGGGTAAAGTCAGTATATGACCTATTAGGACACGGCCTTAGCACACGGGGGTGCTTGGTAGCTTTGTAGCCGTGTGAGTTTTTGCAGAATCGGCCATGGTCAGGGTACACGGGCGTGCCTGATGGCCGTGGCACATATGTCAGTTTCGACCACAGGGAGGGCACAAGGGTGTGTCTAGTAGCCGTGGGTGGGACACGATTTACCCCCACGAGCATGTATCCCTTGTATTTTAGAAAAATTTTTAAGTTTTTGAAAACTCGTGTATATGTTTCATTTTAGTCCTGACTCGGTTTATAAGCATGTTTAGGGTCTCTGTGATTCATTTAAGGGACATTGTGTGTATGTTTGATAAATGAAAAGTATGAATTGTTCTAAATGTCTCCAATTTGTTTGGTAACGCCTTTAACCCTAATCTAGTGACAGTTATGGGTTAGGGGTGTTACATTTGATTAGTATCAGAGCTACGGTATAGTCGATTCTTAGACTAACATAGCCTGTGTGAGTCCAGCTATACATGCCATATTATGAAATTGAGATAGTGTGATGAATTCTGACAGTTGAAAATGTGTTTTAATATAGTAATGGATCTCGATCGAGCAGTTGCTGACGACGTAGAGAGATGCGCCTGCTCCCGCTCAAAGGATAGAGCCGGCCACATCTAGGCCAAATGAAAGTAGTAAGGGAGGAGAGGCTAAGCAAGGCTTCTTTCGAATGATGAGCGAGTGGTTTATGGAGTTCGTTCGAACGAATCCGGCTGATCAACCTCCACCCCCACAAGTACCATTGTGCCGCAAGTTACAGATTCGATCAGATTGAATAAACTTTTGTAGACAAGATTCGAAAGTATGGGGCCAAAGAGTTTAGGGCCATGGCTAAGGATGATGCAGAGCGGGCTGAGTTTTGGCTCGAGAATACCCTTTGAGTATTTGATGAGATGTCATTGACTCCGGATGAATGTATTAAATGCGCTATTTCATTGTTGAGAGATTCAACTTATAATTGGTGGAAGACATTGATATCTGTGGTTCTGAGAGAGAGAATCACATGGGATTTCTTTCAAGCTGAGTTCAGAAAGAAGTATATCAGTCAACGCTTCATTGATTAGAAATGTAAAGAGTTTCTAGAACTGAAACAGGGTCGTTTGTCTGTTACTGAATACGTGCGGGAATTCGTAAGATTGAGTCAATTCGCGAGAGAATGTGTTTTGACCAAAACTACTATGTGCAAATGTTTCATAGAGGGATTGAATGAACACATTAAGTTGTTGGTTGGGATACTAGATATAAACAAATTTTTTGTATTAGTTGAAAGAGCATGCAAAGCTGAGGAACTCAGTAAAGAAAAAAAGAAAGATGATTCTGAAGCTCGTGATGAAAGAAAGAGATCGATGAGTAAGTTTTCTCAACCTTCTACAAAGAGGTTTAGAGATGCAAACAATCGTTCAAATGCCTCGTTTGGACATCCAAGTAGAGATCGTTCGAGGCAAAGTACTGGATTACGAATTCAAGTTCCAAATGAATCAAGTGTTGGCAGTGTTAAGAGTAATAAGCCCAAGTGTAGACAATGTAGGAGAGGACATGCGGAAGAGTGATGGGGCAAGTATAACAATAGAACATGCTATAAGTGTGGATCCCGAGATCATTTTATTTGAGATTGCCCAAAGATGGTCGAAGAAGAAAATGTTCAGAATGAAAGATCGAGTAGTGTGATAGCTAGGGGTAGACCACCCAGAAACACTAGAAATGTGAGTGAAAATTAGAGAGGGACAACCGATACAGCTGTGAGGTCAGAAGCAAGAGCACCTGCCCAAGCTTATGCTATATGTGCATGAGAGGAAGCATCATCTCCAGAAGTCATCACCGGTACTTTCACTTTATTTGATATTGATGTCATTGCACTGATAGATCCAGGATCTACCCATTCCTATGTGTGTATGAATTTAGTATTCAATAAGACTCTACCTATTGAGTCTACTGAATTTGTGATTAGAGTATCGAACCCCTTAGGCAAGTGTGTCTTGGTGGATAAGGTGTGCAAGAATTTCCCATTGATGTTTCGAGATGTTTATTTTTCGGTCAATTTGATGTTGCTTCCATTCGATGAGTTTGACATAATTTTGGGTATGGATTGGCTTACTTTGCATAATGCCATCGTGAATTGTAAGAGAAAGAGTATTGGATTGAGAAGTCAGAATGGTGAGATAGTTAGAATTGAGTCCAGTGATATGAAAGGATTACCAGCTGTTGTATCTATGATGAAAGCTATGAACTATGTGGGAAAGGGTTGTGAAGCTTATTTGGCGTACGTGATTGATACAAAAGTGTCAGAAAAGAAAGTTGAATATGTGTCTATGGTATGTGAGTTTCCAGATGTGTTTCTCGAAGAGTTATCGGGATTACCTTCGATTAGGAAAGGTTAATTTGGTATTGAATTAGTGCCGGGGACCACTCCCATTTCGATCACTCTGTATAGAATGGCGCCCACAGAATTGAAAGAGTTAAAGTCTCAGTTGCAAGAATTGGCTGACCGAGGATTTGCACAATAGAGTTTCTCACCCTGGGGAGCTCCTATTTTATTTGTGAAAAAAGAAGGATGGAACTATGAGAATGTGTATTGATTATAGACAGTTGAACAAAGTGACGATAAAGAACAAATATCTGTTGCCACGTATTGATGATTTGTTTGATCAGCTGAGAGGAGCTATAGTGTTTTCTAAGATAGATTTGAGATCAGGCTACTATCAGTTGAGAATTAAAGAATCTGATGTGCCAAAGACTATTTTCAGAACGAGGTATGGATAACGAGGTATGGACATTATGAATTCTTAGTGATGCCTTTTGGACTAACTAATGCTCCTGCAGTGTTTATGGATCTAATGAATCAGATATTCAGACCGTATTTGGATCGTTTTGTTGTAGTGTTCATTGACGACATTTTGATTTATTCGTGTAATGAGACGCAACATGTTGAGCATTTGAGAATCGTGCTACAAAATCTACGTGAGAAACAGTTGTATGTAAAGTTTAGCAAATGTGAATTTTGGTTGCATGAGGTTGGTTTTCTGGGACATGTTGTATCAGTTGCTAGGGTACGAGTTGATCTTAGAAAAATCTCTATTATTTTGGAGTGGAAGCCTCCGAGAAATGTGTCTGAAGTCCGTAGTTTTCTGGGACTAGCAGGATATTATAGACGATTTGTGAAAGGCTTCTCGATGATTGTGACCCCATTGACAAAGTTGTTACAGAAAGATGTTAGATTTGAGTGATTAGAAAAGTGCTAACAGAGTTATGAACAGTTGAAGGTGTTGTTGACAGAAGCACCAATGTTGATTCAACCCGAGTCAGGTAAAGAGTTCATAGTTTACAGTGATGCATCGTTAAATGGTTTGGGCTGTGTGCTGATGCAAGAAGGGAAAGTCATTGCATATGCTTCAAGACAGTTAAAACCGCATGAAAAGAATAACCCAACGCATGATCTTGAATTGGCTGCGATCGTGTTCGCATTGAAGGTTTGGCGTCACTATTTGTTCGGAGAGAAATGTAACATTTATATTGATCATAAGAGTTTAAAGTACTTGATGACTTAGAAAGATTTGAATCTATGACAGAGAAGATGGTTAGAATTGTTGAAAGACTATGAACTTGTGATAGATTATCACTCGGGTAAAGCTAATGTTGTAGCTGATGCCTTGAGTCGTAAATTGTTATATGCTTTGAGAGCTATGAGCAATCGGATAGATCTGTGTGATGATGATGTGGTTGCAGCTGAATTGAAAGTATCTCCCTGGAAGAAAATACTTCGATTTGGCTGGAAGGGCAAGTTGAGTTCGAGGTTCATTGGACCGTATGAAACCATTGAACGAGTTGGGCCGGTTGCTTATAGGTTGAGATTGCCATCTAAATTAGAGAAAATTCATAACGTGTTTCATGTATCAATGCTTCGACGATACAGATCGGACCCGTCTCATGTGATTGCACCTACTGAGGTTGAGATTCAGTCAGATTTGTCGTATAGTGAATAACCGATCTGAATTTTGGCACGAGAGACCAAAGAGTTGAAAAATAAGAAAATCTCTCTAGTGAAAGTATTATGGCACAAACAGGGAATTGAAGAGGCTACGTGGGAGCCTGATAATGTTATGAGAGAGCAACATCCACAACTTTTCACTGGTAAGATTTTCGGGGACAAAAATCCCTAGGGGGAGAGTTGCAATAGCCCAGTTTAGACTCTAGTCGGAACAATGGTTTTGAGACCACAACTCTGAGGTCAAAATGCTAATTTAATGTGATTTTCTGTGTGAATAGTATGTGACATAGTCTGTGTGAAAATTTTGTTTGATAATTTTATTAATTGTGTGTCAAATTAAGAGAAAGGACTTAATCCCGTAAAGAGTAAAAGCTATGTGCTTGTAACACCCCAAACCCGGCCCATGCGTTATGACCGGATTTGACATGTCACATGAGAAAAATATGTCAAGTCCTTTTTATTTGTACGAAAATAAGTAATTATTTGTTAAAATCAAGAAAACAAGTTTGATTTGAAATATTTGATAAAATATTACTAACTTTGAAGATTGATTGATAAATCGATAAATTTGAAGTAGTGATCTTACAAACCGTGACTTTTGAAAATATTGATAATAATTTGAGAGAAAATATCCGAGTTTAAAAGATTTGTAAAAAATTATTTTGAATTCCATTTGTGAATCCATTTTAGAAAATCTTTATTTAAGTTTCTATAAAAATCCCATTTAAAGAAATTTGAGCAAAAATATAATTACGTCAAACATAAAGCAATAATAAAATAATTCAGAGGCCTTATTACAACATTAAATCCCAAAATAGAAAGGTAATTAAATAAACGAGAAAGGAGTCTCAAGTCCAAATAAACCATTTCTGAAGTATGGCCTCCACCAAGTCATCCATGGCCCAAGCCCATATCACTGAGTATTACCTGAAAGGAATAAGAGAAATGGGGTGAGTTACTAGAACTCATTGTATAATCCCTTACCATCGATCACTGGGCTTGAACCCATTTAGCAAAAACTTGGGCCTGAGCCCATAAAGCATAATCTCGGGCCAAAGCCCGTTTACAAAACAGAACATATACATTTACAATAAAAATAAGCAATGCATATAACCCAACCCATCCTAGTAATCCATCCGCTACACACCACCCGTACCATCCCATCACACCTATGGGGATCAAGTCAACCCATCCTAGTTTGTGGGTAGGTGTCTAACGTGTCAGCAGGTCAAAGCAAAACATTAGTTGCCTTCAGGTTTGCTTCAGCCGGTGAAGATTCCTCAGTGGAAGTGGGAAAGGATCACTATGGACTTTGTCAGTGGGCTACCTCTTACGCCTAGCAAGAAGGACTCAGTCTAGGTGATTGTGGACTGTTTGACTAAATCAACTTATTTTATACCGGTGAGGGTTGATTATTCGCTTCAGAAGTTAGCCAAGTTGTATGTGGCCAAGATAGTAAGGTTGCATGGAGTGCCAGTGTCAATTATCTCGGATAGGGATCCCAGGTTCACGTCGAGGTTTTGGAGAGCTTTGCACCAGGCTTTGGGTACGAGGTTGGATTTCAGCGCAGCTTTTCACTCGCAATCTGATGGACAATCTGAAAGAGTAATTCAGATTCTAGAGGACATGCTAAGGGGCTTCGTTCTGGATTTCAGTGGTAGTTGGGAGGAGTATCTACCATTGGCGGAGTTCACTTATAACAATAGTTATCAAGCGAGTATCCAGATGGCACCATATGAGGCATTATATGGACGAAAATGACATACTCTGACGTGTTGGATAGAATTGGGTGAACGGCAAATGTTGGGTCTGGAGTTGATGGCAGAAACTGAGGATAAGGTTAAGGTGATTCGGGCTCGTCTTAAAAAAGCGTCAGACAGGCAGAAGTCTTATGCCGATCTCAAGCGCAGGGATATAGAGTATGCAGTGGGTGATAAGGTTTTTCTAAAGGTATCCCCATGGAAGAAAGTGTTGAGATTTGGGCGGAAAGGGAAGCTAAGCCCTAGGTTTATCGGGCCGTAGACGGTACTGAAGCGAGTGGGACCAGTAGCTTATCAGCTCGAGCTACTGACAGAGTTAAGTCAGATTCACGACGTCTTTCATGTTTCAATGCTTAGGCATTATCGGTCAGATCCGTCACATGTGGTACCAGTTGAGGAGATAGAAGTGAACCTTGACTTGTCTTTCGAGGAGGAACCGGTACAAATTTTGGATCGGGATGTCAAGGTCTTGCGTAGGAAGTCAGTTCCCTTGGTGAAAGTGTTATGGCGGAACCATGGTACGGAGGAGGCTACGTGGGAGCCAGAGGATGTGATGCGGCAGCAATACCCCCAACTCTTCTGACCAAGTAATTTCGAGGTTGAAATTATTTTTAAGGGGGTAGAAATGTAACATCCTTAAAGTAGGGTCTCTTCATTTTGTGTGTTTGCATGTGACGATATGCTTACTGTGCTAGTTTAGCATGTTTTGGGGCCTAGGCATGACCTCGGGTTAGGCCTGAGTCATGGCTAAAATTTTCGTTTTGGAACTTAGGAATAGGGAGCTAGGGGAGTTAGGGGTTAAAAGAATATATTGGAAGGTTGTGATACAAACAACCTAGTGGCAAAGTGGCAAGGGAGGCGCCACTAAGGTGCTTGGTTGGTGATGCCACATGCAGGGAAGGGGGAGTTCAGGTTAGAGCTACAGAAATCCCTCTTTTGCTTATTATTTTTGATGCCAAAGTGGGAAGAGGTGTGCTCAGGTAGGACTCTATTGGAAGGATATGGATTAAGCTAACTTTAAGTGATAGGTGTAGGACTCATTCAAACTTGTTTGAATGAGTGGATAAGAGGAATTCAAGTAGGGACGAGGGGGGCGGCAAGTGTTTGAGTATGAGTGGATGGGAGTCTTGAGGTGTTGGCCGAAAGTTGGACTGTGAGGGAGGAGGTGTAATCGGTTTGGGAAGCTAGGGGAGTGTCGAATCTCAATAGCCAAGTAAAAGTGCATTTTTCGGCTAGCTTAGGAGGCTTCTTCATTTTCGTTTGGTGCAAAGAAAACCAAAACCTCATTGGCATCTCTTTCTTTTCTCTTGTGGCAATTTTGGTGATTAGCTGAACTAACCTTGCCATTCCTCTTGAAGAGCCGAAACTTGATAGCCATTCTCTCCTTTTCTCTTTCGGTTCATTCATAGTTAGCCGAAACCTCCTACCTTGCCGAATCCATCTTTGCTTCACTTCCCTTCTCCCATTTTGTTCAAAAGTCGAAAACAACTCTCTCTGTTTCATCTTTCTTCCTTCTTTCAAATCTCCTTGTACTGAAACCTCATTCATTCTCCTTTTTGAAATCATTCCTAATCCACTTTCTTCTCCATCTTTCCATTGTTTTGAAAAGCCAAAAACCTTGTTGAGTTCTCTTCTCTTCCTTTAAAAGTGATTGGTTGAATACCCTTAGTCTATTTTCTTCTCTTCTCACGTGTTCTAATCCTCTTTGAAGACCCGAATCTTTTGGTAAGTGGCTTCTCTTCTATCCGATCTTTTATTAAAAATCTGTATTAAGAACTTCATTCTTGTTTCATGTTGGTAGCCGAAACCTTTAAGGTTACTTAGGGGTGCCGAACGTTGGTGCTTGGTGGTTGGAACTGTCAGAAAGGTAAGGGGTAACAATCTCTTTTGGTTTCAGGATTTATGATATGGCCGAATGGCCTTTAGATTCCTAATGATGTGTTAAAGTCGATTGTAGGGAGGAGAGTAGCCGAATATAGTGGATTTTTGAGATTTGGTTGCCGATTAAGGTAAGGGTTTTTGGCATTTTGGATTTGGATCTTATTCTTTCAAAAGCCGAAGACTGATTATCTTTATGTTAGGGCTTAGCCGATTGTAAAGGGAGGTTCTTCGTGTAGCTTTGGGATTTGGTTGGAAACTGAATTGGCGTTAAGGTGAGTGTACCTTTGTGCGACACATCTTCGGGATTTTGGTGATTAGCCGAATGGCTTTAATCTTAAAAGTATGTGTTGACCGATTGTAGGGTAGAGTGAAGGCTAACGTTTGAGATTTCGCTTAGATTTACAAATAGTCAGGTGTGTAACGCTTACACACTTTGTTAGTTTGACATGTTTATTGTGTTTCTGTTATAGCCATTAAAACCGATAGTTATGCCTTGTGGGCATGAGCATGGACTCCGGGTAAGTCCGCTGATTATGGATCTTGTTATATGCTATCATGTCATTGTCTAAAGTTATGCCATGCATTATTTGCATCATTATATGTTATTATGCCATGATTGATACGGACATGATGGTGGGATTGTTGAGAGGAGGGGAAAGAATTATTTTGGACTGTCACCAGTGGTTTTGACCACACGACGGGTTGGCCCCGTCTTTGATATTATAATTTGTGACTAAGTCCCGTGGTTTTGACCACCAGTGGTTTTGACCACATATGAATATTGTAACTTCGTCCGGTGGTTTGGTACCACGATGGGTTGGCCGCATGTTGATTATGGGATTGTCATCGGTGATTTTGACCACACGTCATGGGTTGGCCCCACCATATGATTTGTGACTACGGTCACAAATGGTTTTGACAACCAGTGGTTTTGACCACACGGGGTAGATAAAGGAGATCGGATGGTTAGGTTATGGGTTGCATGATTTGCATGTTATACTAATTATTTGTGTAAGTGCTTGTACTATCGGGTTGGGGATTTATACACTGAGTCTCGGTGACTCACCCCTTCCTTATATTTTGCAGATGAGGTGTAGATTGCGGATATGGAGCCGGGGAGGACTCGAGGCGGCCATGCATGCTAGTTTGGGTTTTGATTATTAAGTTACTATTTTAGTTTTATTTATTTACATCAATTTGGTTTTGGGTTTGTAATAAGGCCGCTAAGTATTGGTTTGGGTTTTTATTTCTAGGTTATATGTTAAATATCTCATACATATGATTTACAACTAGATTTGCTTTATTAACCGGTATTAAATCGAAGTTTACAAAATTATACTCTATATCGAGTTTTTCAACGTTACCATCGGGTGACATTATTCACAAGGTAATGACAAAGTTAACAAAGATGATTTCAAATCTAAATTTTCAACAACTAGTAACAACAAACGGATTTTCCAGCATGAGCTCCCTAGATTTTTAAAGCAACACAAAAACGTTTTTAACATTCCCTTGTATAGAGTTTTTCTAAAAGAACGATGAAAGAGTTTTCAATAAAATTTAACCGAACTGGTTTATTCTAACATTCTCACCCCGTAACATGCCAGGTTCGGTCGTGGTGTGTTGACCGGGTTTGGGGTGTTACAAGAAGAAGTTTGGAGAAAAACACAAAATTGTGCAAAAGAGATTTTGACCTAACAAGCATCAAAAATCTACTAAACGACCAAGCAAAAATTTGGCTACCCCTCTACACCCAAAACCGTCCACATTCATGTCAATAATGGTCAAAAATTGGCCAACCACACTTTCCATAACACTCTCCTCTTTTTGTGCCAACATGTTCACTTTACTTTCCTCTTTCATTTAATTCCTTGCCTTATGTTCATCTTTTCCTTATTTCCTTAGCCACCTTGCCTAAAATAAAAAGTCCATCTTGCCTTATTTACTTCCTTGGCCAACACATAGGGAAGGAATGCAAAAATAATAGTCAAAATTTGCACACAATGGGATTTGAACCTCCTCCCTCCAAGTCTATCATATGGTGCCACTACCTCCTTACCAAATGCTCATTTATGCAAGCACTTAACTCATTTATTTCCATAAGTCTTGAAGCTACTTACCATCTCTCCTTTATAGACTTAAACACAAAAATTTTTCTTAAGGCCCAAATAAACTCGAGCCTTCTCAGAACTCCTAACATACACTATTAATATTTAATCGAGCTTACTACAAGCAATAATGAAACAATCAAAATTCCAAATTTTGGGATGTTACATTGCTGATTTACAAGTACCTAAGTGTGGTTCTCTTTATAATGAGGAGGTCTTATGTTGTAACTAGCCCATTAATTAAGAAAGTAGGTGGCAGTGGTCAAGAATGACCTTATATCATATGTTATATACATTTTATGCTAAAGGTTAGTTTCGTAATTTAATAATTATGTTCATTATAACAAAACAAAGCATGAAATAATCATCATCTTCTTCATGTTCCACCGAATTTAGAAAGAAAAAGAAAGGGTTTAAGCTTTCATGATATTCGACACTTACTTAGCTTAATTCAAGGTATGTTTGAGCTCGGTTTTTGATAATTTCTACGTTTTTGTGATCGTTGCTTCATACTCTAGCTAACCCATGTAACAATTTTGTGAATTGATGATGTTTTTGTGATGAGCCATTGATGAACACTTGAGCTTTGTGATGTTAGTTGGTGAAATATGAAAGCTTGGTGTTGGGTTAACATAGTTTGTATTTGAGTTTTTAGTGAAATTGAGTATTTTGGGCTAAATTATGAATAGTGTAAATTGAGGGATTAAAATGTGCAATAAATGAAATATGTGGGTTTGTATGGACATAGTAAAATTCGGCTATGCTTGTGATAGGAGAAATTATGTGAATTTGATGATTTTGTGAAATAGAGACTAAAGTGTCGAAATGTGAAAATGTGAGGGCTATTGTGTAAACTGCCCTAAATATGTGTGTTTGGATTAAAATGAATGATTTGATGATTGAATGGATTGAATTTGAATGTGTATAGACCAAGAGAGGAGAGGTTTGGATCGAGATCGAGGCAAAGATAAAGTGCTCGATTAATCGACCGTATTGATAATTCGATGTCAGAGGTAAGTTCGGATATAATACATGTTATTACGATATGTTTTAGCATTATGAAATGAATATGTATATATGAATTAAAGTGAGCTGCTATGTGCAAGATTTTAGTTGATGGCACTAAGAGTGCGAATTTGACATTGAAACAGAAATGAATAGCACTGTGTGTGCGATGTTATGAAAGCTTCGGCTTATAGATTTGGCACTGATGTGTGCGACACCGAGACAAGTCGGTGAAAAGAATAGGCACTAAGTGTGCGATAACAAATATGCTTCGATCAAGAATATGGCACTGAGTGTGTGACTGTAACATCCTGAATTAAGGGCTTTACATTTAATATGTTTTGGTGGCTAGATTAAGCTCTGTGTGTTAATTTGGTGTGTTTAGGTTGCCTTATTTATTATTTGGGTATGTTTGGGGTCCACGGGAAGGCTTGGGGTTAAGCCGAAGCCTTGGTCAAAATTTCAATTTTGGGTACCTTTAGGGGAAAGCAAGCGGAGGCAGGTCTTAAGTAATTTTTGCTTGTGGTTGAAGACACAAGAGTTGTAGTGGTAAAGTGGCAGGGAGACGCTATCTATCATGTAGGGAGGTGGCGTCACAAGAGAAGCTGAGAGGGAGAGGGTTCGAATCTCTTGGAAAGCGGGGGTTATTATTTTTGGCTCAAGCAAGGGAGGTAGCTGGATGGAAATCAGACTCTGGAGGAGAGAGACAAGACCTGGTCAAACAATTCAAACTAGTGGTGGAGAGCTATTTGGGAGATTTGAATTATTCAAATTGTTTGAATATGTGAACTAGAGTGAAGCTAGGAGGAAAACGTGGGATAGCATATGGGTGAAGGTCGTGGCCGAATCATGGACACTTGGTGTAGGGAGGGGGAATCGGTTTTGGCTTGTTGTGGGTGTGCCGAAAGTCTAAAGGTCTTAGGCTTTGTTGCTTTGTTGTCATTTGTGCATTTTTGGTTGTTAGGGGTGAGTGCCAAATTTGCTGAGCCAACTTCTTTTCTCCCTTCTTTTGCTCTCTAGCCGAATTGGTGAGACTATTGGTGCACCTCTTTCTTCTTCACTTTCTCTTTTCACCAAAGACTTCTAAGCCGTAACCTTTTCTAGCTTCTATAGAATCTCTCATTCTCTCCACTCATACTCTTAAGCCTCACAGCTGAAAGCACCACACCGATTTCTTCTTTCCATCATTCCCTTATTCTTTTCTTCTCTACTTTCTTTTAAAAGCCAAAATTATCTCCATTTCGATTTCTTTTTCCTTCTTTAATCACTCACTCTTTTCTTTCTTTTGGATTGCCGCCCATTATTCTTCTAGCCTTCTCATTCGGCTTCTTCCTAATTGTGGTAAGATTCTTCTCCTCTTTCGGTATTTCTTCCTCTTGATTAGTTGTTAGGCTAAAGGGATGAACTTGGTTCCTTGGTGTTTTGGCCGAATGTAGGTAGGGCTCTATCTTCATATTTTTTCGGCATCTGGCCTTTGATTGAAGGGGGGCTTGAGGGACAATCGGTTTCTGTCTAATTAAGGTAAGCGGGACACTGTCATCTTTTCTTTTTGTTCTTTTGGTTTTTGGTAGCCAAAGCCAAATGGCTAATTGGCTTGGTGATACTATTGTTGTGATTTACACTCTTTTGCCTTTTCTTTTCTCTTCGGGGGCACCTATTCCAGAAAATCTTGTTAAGCCGAATCAATTGAATTCAAAGCCGGAGAAACAGTCGAATCTTATCCCCCCCATTCGGGATCTTTTGGTAAGGGTTTTTCTCTAGTTATTCGATCGAGTTTTCCTTTCGTTATTCGCTATCTTAACCCAATGTTACGTTAAGCAATCACTATTTCAATATAGCATCTTCTGACCAAGATCGTTCATGGACTCAAATGCCAGCCAATCTAAGGAGGGGGTTGGACCTGTAGTCCCATCCCCCAAGTTTAAAAATGAGCGGTGTCTGCGATTCGAGATTCGCCACCAGGTCATGGACCGACTTCAGAATAGAATAGTAGGCAAATAGCAGTAGTCCCTGTTAGCGATAGTGTCGACATAGAAAGCGTTGTATTGCGTGTTATCAGGTGTGTAAACTTCACACTTCTTAATTATTTGTTTGTTTATACTATTTACTAGTTTGGGTGAAAAGCCAGAATGACTAAGAAGCAGACGTAATACCTTTGTGGATAGAAATGGGAATACCAGGTATGTGATTCTATTAATCTCTTGATGGGTATGGAATAAGCATTGTAATATGTATGTGCATTGATATGATTGTAAGTTCTGTATGGGTTGGGAAATGATGTGAATGGGGAAGTATTTGAGACTGTCATGGTGGTTGTTACCACGGTGGGTTAGCCTCACGGATACATATATGATAATAGTGACCATGTCTCGGTGGCTTGGTGCCATGGTGGTTTAATACCACGATTATATATGACCAGTGACTCGTCCTAGTGGTTGTTACCACAGTGGGTTGGCCCCATGTATATTCATCAGGGATTGTCACGGTGGTTGTTACCACGGTAGGTTGGCCCCACATATATTAATAGTGACTTTGTCACAGTGGTCTAGAACCACGAGTGGCCTAATGCCACATATGAGATGTGTAGCGGATGGAGGTTTGATTGTAGAAATCCCCACGGTGTGATGGGCTGGTATGGGTGGTGTGTAGAGGATGGAAAAACTAGGTTGGAATGGGACACATATTGCATAACATAATTGTGTACGATATTATGAGTGGGCTGAGGCCCAATATGTGATTGTGGGCTTGAAGCCATGTGTGTGACATAAGGGGGATTTACACACTGAGTCTCGGTGACTCACCCCTCTACTATGATCTTGTAGGTAATCATTAGATCGTGGATCAAGGAGCCGGGGCGAACTCGTGGAGGCCATAAAGTATTTCTTTTCGTAAAGTCGTTTATTTTCTAGTAATTATTAAATTTGGGAATTTTGTTATGTAATAAGGCCTCTTTAAGATAGTTTTTGGGTTTTATTATTTTATTATTTTTTAAGTATGACATTATTACATTTTAACATGATAATCAAATTGGAGTTTTCAAAACCTAAGCAACATTAAGCAATCGTTTTCTCAAACCTCACCTAAGTTAACAAATGGAATTTGACTCAAATCTTAAATTTTCATTAAGCATTAAATCACTGGTTTTCAAACATCACCCTAGACGAAAAGTTTTTCAAACTTACAATATTTTCTTAAGATTTTAAAAAGTTATTTTTACAACTTTTCCCTGTGACATTCCAGATCTAGTCGTAACGTCTAGACTAAGTTTGGGGTGTTACAGCGACTAAATTAAACGATTATCAAAGAATGATCGACATGTAATATCGAGCATTGAAAAGATTAGAAGTTGAATAACTAAGTGTTAGCTAGGGTATGTATCGAACCTTTGTGGTTGATGAGTTATAAATAAGCTATGATAGAATGAATGAGTATTTTAGCTATGGATGAGAAGATGTGAATATGAGATAAGTGATCTATGTGATTGTTTATTATGTACATTAGTTAGATTAATGAGAAAATTGTATTGTATGTCGAACTTATTAAGCTTTGGAAAGCTTATTGTGTGATTTGTTTCTCTGCCTTGCAGTGTCAGTAAAGCTAGCTCAGATCTGGGATCGTCAGCTTCTCAATCACACTATCGACATTCTATTTTGGTACTTTTGAAAGGATGTATATAGTTGAAATATGGCATGTATAGGCTAGTTATTTGAATTATATGTGAGACTTGTAAGTAGCCATGAGATGTGGCTAGATATGTGCTAGTTTTGGCATGAATGAATTTGACATATATGATGCATCTTTTGGTATGGAATGTGAGTGAGAAATTGACCTATGAATGGAAATCTTTGTGATGGTAAGTTGCTAGTATGAACAAGTGAAATTAGGAATGAATTATGTTTGTGGTAAGATAAGTATTGGTATTGAATTTGGTATGAATGGAATTGGTATTGAATGCATGGTTTGAATGGTTGTTTTGGTATACTTTTGGTAGTCATATGTGCATGAGATGTTTCGTAAAAATTGCTGGTAGGTATGACCCTTTTTGGGTGGCATTTTGGTCTTGCAAATGACCTATATTGTCACACGGCCATGGCACACGAGCGTGCCTAGAGACCATGGGTTAAAGTCAGTATATGACCTATTAGGACACGGCCTTAGCACACAGGGGTGCCTGGTAGCTTTGTAGCCGTGTGAGTTTTGGCAGAATCAGCCACGGTCAGGGTACACGGGCGTGCCTGGTGGCCGTGGCACATATGTCAGTTTCGACCACGGGGAGGACACACGGGTGTGTCTAGTAGCCATGGGTGGGACACGGTTTACCCCCACGGGCGTGTATCCCCTGCATTTTAGAAAAAAATTTAAGTTTTTGAAAACTCCTGTATATGTTTCGTTTTAGTCCCGACTCGATTTATAAGCATGTTTAGGGTCTCGGTGACTCATTTAAGGGACATTGTGTGTATGTTTGGTAAATGAAAAGTATGAATTGTTCTAATGTCTCCAATTTGTTTGGTAATGTCTTTAACCCTAATCCAGAGATGGTTACGGGTTAGGGGTGTTACAGTCTTACACTAGCTCTCGTTTCAATGCCGATGCCTTGTCCCAGACATGGTCTTACAGCTCTCTTGTATTGTGACTGATGCCATGTCCTAGAAATGGTCTTACACAGGCTCTCGTATTGTGGTCGATGCCGTGTCCCAAACATGGTCTTACACTATCACACATATCAGCGTCGATGCCATGTCCAAGACATGTTCTTACACGGGCTCTCATAATGTGGCCGATGCCATGTCCCATACATGGTCTTACACTAGCGCACATATCGCTTAAATGTCATGGCTTGGGTATCCAATCTATTCTTAAGGTTCAACCGGGAGTATACCACATCGAATTCAATCATGCACATTCATAACAATAATTAAACATTTTATGCAATATCAATTGTTTAATGCACAATAACAATAGAGTTGTATTATTTACATACAACTTACCTCGATATACAAAATATGAGCATTTTGTTCGATTTAGTCCAACAACTTAGCTTTCCCCTGGTCTAAGTCCGGACTCCATTTTTCTTGATATATAATGACAAATTTACTTATTTAATTACCATAATAATCAAGACATTCCAAAATTCCTACTTTGGCAAAAATTATCGTTTTGCCCTTAGACTTTCACAAAATTATGATTTTGCCCCTAGGCTCAGAAAATGATTTTCATCAATTTTCATCACTATCCAAGCCTAGCTGAACCTTCATTAAGCTTATAGCAACTTACAATTCTAATTATTTCACAAATTTATGACCTATTTTATAACCTTTACAAAAAGGTCCTTTTTATGTATTTTCATGAAAATCACTTAACAAAAGTTGTTCATTTAACAACCAAGATTCATTTTATTCCATAAAAAATTAGCAAACAACACTAATTCTCTCATGGTAAAACCCTATACTTTAAACCATAGTGCAAAATAGTCCCCTCATTAGCTAGATTAAGCTACAAGGGTTTCAAAAACACAAAAGTCATCAAAAATGACTATCAAGATGATTTACTTGCAAGGATTAAAAGTTGCTGAAATTTTCAAGCTTCCATGGCCCTTTATTGAGTGAAAAATCGGTGGAGAAGAGAAAATGAAAAAGATGATATCCTTTTTCTCTTTATTTTATGTTTATTTATCACTTAAGTCACCAAATACTTCACCTAACCCTTGACAATGTCATTTCTTCGTCCCTATGGCCGGCCAACTCCCTCTTAAAGGCTTAATTGCACATTAAGGACCTCCCATTTAAGGTTCTATAACTATTTGACACCTTTAGCTTGTAGAACAAAACTTTTGCAATTTATGCGATTTAGTCCTTTTTCAAAATTAAGCATGCAATCACTAAAATTAATTCACCAAAATTTTCATGCACTCATATAATCATGCTATAACAAATAAAATAATATAAAAATAATTTCTACAACCTCAGATTAGTGGTTTCAAAACCACTATTCCAACTAGCCCTAAAAGCGGGCTGTTACAATTCTTCCCCGTTAGGGATTTTCATCCTCGAAAATCTTACCAACAAAATGGTTTGGGTATTGCTCTCTCATAGTCTCCTCGGGTTCCCATGTGACCTCTTCAATATCATGTATATGCCATAGTACTTTTATGAGTGCTATACTCTTATTCCTCAATTGCTTGACCTCTCGATCTAAAATCTCAACTGGCTCTTCACCAAAGGTCATGTCTGAACAAGTCTCAACCTCTGTTGGTGAAATCACATGTGATGGGTCAGAACGATAATGGTGCAACATAGACACATGGAATACATCGTGGATCTTCTCTAACTTAGATGGCAAGGATAATCAATAAGTTATCGGTTCAATCCTCTCAATCGCCTTATAAGGTCCAATAAAACGTGGACTTAATTTACCTTTCCTACCGAATCTGATGACTTTCTTCCACGGGGATACTTTCAAAAATACCTTATCACCTACTTGAAACTCAATCTCTTTCCATTTCAAGTCTGCATAGGATTTCTATCTTTTTGAAGTAGTCTTCAAACAGTCACGAATCACTTTTACTTTCTCTTCAGTTTCTCGACTAAGTCAACCCCGTGTATCTGATTTTCTTTGAGTTCGGACCAATACAAGGGTGTTCAGCATTTACGTCCATACAAAGCCTCATAAGGCACCATTTTCAAACTTGACTGATAGCTATTGTTATAGGCAATCTCTAACAATGGTAAGCTGCCTTGAAACTTAAGAACACAACACCGCAACATATCTTCAAGAATCTGAATTACTCTTTTTGACTGACCGTCAGTTTGCGGGTGGAAAGCAGTACTAAAATTCAGTTTCATCCCCAATGCTTCTTGCAACTTTTTCCAAAATCTTAATGTGAACCTCAAATCTCTATCCAAAATGATCAATAAAAGTACTCCATGAAGTCTCACTATTTTAGAAACACATAAATTGGCCAATTTCTCAAGTGGATAATCGGTATGTACTGGTATAAAGTGAGCCAATTTCGTAAGCCTATCAACAACAACCCATACAACTGATCGTTGTGAAGTTTTCAATTTTTAAAATTTATAAAAAGAATGATCAAACCTGGAAACTAACTCTGACAATGACTTAAGGCAAGTGTACCTATCGAGTAGTAGTATAGCTTAGGCAAGACCGGATTATCTAACCCAAAGGAACTAAAAGTACTAATACTCACTTTCTTTCTATTATTAGCCTAAATATTAAATGATTTGGTTGATTAACTAATTAATTACTAAACTAAGATGCAAAGACAAAAAGAATGAATTGGGAAATATCTCGAAGAGGAACTCAGTTGATCATGACGATACCATCAGGAAGAATCCACCTAGACTGCACTTATTATCTAACACTGAACCATACGATTTATTCACTTGACTTGATCCGTAAGACTCCCTAACGTATATTAAACCCTCTCTCGAGGCGAATAATATCCAACCCTAGGTTAATTAATAGAAATCTCTTTCTCACTTAATAACCCCCTAGAATAGCAGTAAATCGAACTATGGACTCCCATATTAGGTTTCACCCTAATCCGGCAAAATCTCATCACCCTATCTCTAGGCGCGCAAATGACTCCACTTAATTATGCTAGATCTATTCTTGGCAGGGTCTATTCCTCCTCCACCTAAGAACATCTGACTTGAATTAATATCCCAGAAACATTAACACAAGAATTAAGCACACATAATTAAGAATAAATCAAATATTTATCATATAATTCAGAAGACAATAATAAGATTCATCTAGGTTTCATCCCCTTCAGGTATCTGAAGGGTTTAGTTCATAACAAATAAAAAAAACATCTCAAGAGAAAAGATAAAACAAAACATAAGAAATCCCTAAAACCCCATGAAGGAATTGAAGGAGAGATTCGCTACCTTGAGTAGAATTTTGACTTCTTGAGATGGATCAACTGGCTATCTTCAAGTGATTCCCACAAAAGTTCCAGCTTCTGCTAAATTCCGAATGTCTCGGCCTCTGACCCATACACCCCTTCAGGTTACACTTAGGGTGTTTATATAGACTTTAGGAATGCTTTACTTGGCCTATAAGTGTCCCAATTCAAGTATACTTCCTACTCGGTGTTTGAATAGGCTTTGGAATGTGTTTCTTTGCCTCAAAGTATCCAAATCTGAGTTGAATTGCTCTCTCCTGCGGTAGGGGCACGGCCATGGTACATGTCCGTGTAAATCGTTTTCAGGTCGTGTCTCAATTCTATCGATTGGGGCACGGCCGTGTAAATTGTGGCATGGCCGTGTTTTAGTTAATTGTCGAGGCACGATTGTGTGGGTTAAAGTCCAGGCCGTGTCGATTTTCACTTTGGCCCAAATTGGCCCGTTTTAAGCCCGTTTCTCATTCCTTTTGTCCTCGGTGCTTTCCTAAGTATAAAACATGAAAAGAAAAGATTAAGAGCACCTTTTTACATAAATCAAGGGCTAAATCATCCAAAAGCATGCTAAATATGGGGTTAAAATATGTTACTTTTACGGTTGATCAAATACCCCCACACTTAAGCTTTTGCTTGTCCTCAAGCAAAATTCTCAACTTACAATTAAAATGAACTTTCCATAATTCATAACTCCTATCAATAATACCTCATCATAATGTATAGATAATTTATACATGGATAATTTAACTCAAAGACTCTTAAAGATTCAAACAATATAAGTCATATATTTGTAGTACAAAAACATAGGTGTCTCCCCTTATCTAAATAATTACCTTTAATTTAAAACTGACAAGGATTGACATCCTCATTAAAGATTCACTCAAATCACTCAAAGTGTTTAAGGTTAAAAATAAGCACTCATAAGTCGAACCTGAAAGGTTAATCCCATAGGCTTGCTTGAAAATCAAATCTCCACCATTGTAATATGAGATGATACACAAATCAAAAGGTCTTTATCAGGGTTGTAACGGGGCTTAGGTTAAAGGTATTGATAAAGGATGAATTAGAAGGTTTAGAATCGAGATTGAATTGACAAGTTACCTAACTTAAAACAATAAACTGGAAAATAAATGATTACATCAATTGAAACTTTGAAACTAATAACACTACGAGCTTTTTCTTTGATAATTGAAATTGAAATGTACAAGCTCACTTTTTATACTACTAATACTGAATATACTTTGATTTTTTTAAGAAAAATTCAAATAGAAACATAAAGAAAGAACTTTATCAACTGAAATAAACTAATTTGGCAACTGATCAAATCGATTCTCGATAGAAGGGTAGTCAAAGGAATGTTGATAACAAATACAAAGGGTTTTGGGTTAATATTAGCAGGTGAATCAATAAAAAGGGTTGTTAGGATCAAATGGGTTCACTAAGGGTTAATCTGTGAAGGTAGGATTTTTAGTGGAGTGAATGGGTTAAAACCTAGGTGCCTTTATCATCTCAATATATCAAATCAATTAATGTGGTCTCGACACGTATAGTCAAGGCAAGTTCTAGAATAACAATTCAGTGTTGACATACTCATAATCAATAAAGTGAGCATGAAAAAGAATATATACTCTATAAGGCTCAAAATCTCACAAAAATTATGGGTATTTGACATCAATCCCTGTAAATTTCAAACTTCAAGGTAATATTCAAATTTAGTTTAACAACCTAGGAAATTTTGGATTTATTCTTGAAAAATAGACTTATCATGCTTGATTCGCTAGTATTCTTCAAGTATAAATCATCAATGCACAATTATCAATGACTTACTCAAAAACATATCAGTAAAAATCATAAATCATCAGAAATTTCACCCTAATTAATAATATGAGAAAATTACTTAGGAACAAGACTAAAATTCAGGATATTTTAGAATAATGCAAAAAGTTAGGTACTTTTACCCCCTACACTTAAGATGTACATTCCTCTCGATGTACAAAGATGGATAACTAATAATGTAATCATTAATCAAAATAGAAGCGGAGAAGTAACACTTCCTGAATTTTGGATGACTCCGGGAGTTGGCAGTGGTCGTGGTAGAAAATGACTTATGTAGTAGTGAAGTACTCCTAGTGATTTGTTCGTGTATGTGGAGTGTGCGATTGAAACTGCGAAGTCATCATTTAGATATTTCGGAGGCGTAAATAAATATATGTTAGGCATACTCAAAGATTAGATAACCAATGATAATCATAATAAAAGTTTGCAATGAAGAAAAGTTTCAAGTTATGACAAATAAAGAAAATTAAAATAAAGGAAAAATAGAAATAGAATAGAACTAAAAATAAGAAAGTAAAATTTAGATAATCAAAAGGACCTAGAGGTCCTCATCATTGGTTGGATCCAGTGGTGGTGTCGGTGATGATATATGGAAGTGATGGCATATTTGCTGGAGTGTGGCCTCGATCTCATCGAAACATCGAGTGGTGTCAGTGAACTGTTGAGTACAATATTGCTCGAACTGGGTGAGGCGTGCAGAGATATCTTCCATCGAGGCTGCTGGATGGGATGGCTGCTGGCTCGAGATTGGTGGGACATAATCAGTAATGTCTTCGGGCACCTCCTCATCTGTAGCTAGTTGGTATTGAAGGGGGTCGGTCCCACGATGATATTTAACCATCCTCATGTGCAACATCATCTGAATGCCCTGAGGTATTAGCTGGCCAATCAGTGTGAGAGAAGAAGTCTGAGCCTCGATGTTGAGGAGGCCAAAGTGTTGAGCTAGCCGAGTGATGTACGACCCCATCAATAAAATGCCCTTCCTATGCGGTTCCATTTGGTGCTGAATTGCACAAGCGATGAAGTAGGCAAGGTCGAACACGTGCCCTTCTAACATGCACGATAGGTAGTAGACATCGTGCTTATTTACCACGCCGGTGCTCTCGTGTCGACCGGTGATAGTATGATCTAGAATGGCATGGATATATCATAGGGGTGGTCCAAGTGCTGTCGCCTTAGAGTGACTGGGGTCATAGACGCCCATAGTGGGGCCTAAGCTGATCCAGCAGTTGAGTGGAGTGCAGTGGAGTTGACGGTCTAACTCGGAGAGAGGACTTTTGCTATAAACTCCTCCGTATAGAGTCTGAGTGTTGTGTCGAATTGCGGTACGCTTAGTCGACGTACCGTACCCCCTAAATGGAATTGGACTGTGCCCGGATCATCATATCGGGTCATCATTGTCTTTTAGGTGAAAGTGGTGTAGAAATTGAGTGTGAGTTCCAAATATGTGTGTTCGATGATAGAGAAAAATTACTCCTACGGCTCGGTTGATATGAGGGCTCAAATGTCAGCTGCTAGTCCAACCTGTTCCACGACATCCCAATCAATGCACCTTTCAGTACCGAGAGGTTTTCTCGGAATGCCTTATATCGTTCTTCCTGAGATTCTTGAGAGAATTGAAGAAGTCGGTGTCTTATTTTGGAAGAGGCACTAGCTGAGGACGAGTCGGGTCCTTTTCTTTTCTTGGTGGGGGTGGCCGTAGATCGTTTCCCTCGTGATGATGACATTGTACCTGAAATAATGGATATTCAAGTAGTGTTTGTATGAATGGATATTCAAGTAATGTTTGTATGAAATCATCATCTAGACCCCAGATATTTAAATGCAAAATGCGGTTATACACCTATGAGCAAGCTATTCTAATTTTTCATAGGAAAATTTGTATGAGAGTGTAATCAATAGAGAATATGAAATCTATCTAACAATTGATAAATAGCAACAAATAGTTAATAATTAAAGTTTTCATTATAGATATTCATGAGAATGAAACATTGAGACAAGTTCTAAGGAAATAAATCATGCTTCAAACAAAAATAAAAATAAAGCAAAATAATGTGAAATTTATCAATTTTTTTAGTCAAGAAAATGAAGTAATAGAGGGAACTAGGGGTGAGATGGTGTAAATCGGTTGAGCAGGGCGAACACGGTGATGTTGTGACATTTTCTGCAGGTGCACGTGTGGCAAGGGCATGGTCTGCTGCAGCACAACTATGGAGTGGGCGTGGGGTGAGAGTTTGTAAAGTTGTTGGAGGAAAAGGGAGGTTGAGATGTTTTTTAGGGGATTGAGTGTAACACCCCTAACCTGTATCCGTCGCCGAATTGGGGTCACAAGGTGTTACTTAACAAAATTTGAACACTTTGCTTTAAAAATTTGAGCATACATACAGATATATGAATTAACAACCACAAGCAATATTGCATTTTCAATCCACCATGTAAAATTAAGCAAATTATAAATCACAAAAATTATATGCACTGTTAACTATTTCGAAATTAGCCATTCCTTCGGCATGTATACACTTAACCATGTGACTCATATCTTATTCGACTAGCAAGTAAAATATCATATTATTTTCTGCCCAAACACATATGTCACTTTAATATCATCACCCTATAAACAAACATAACATTTATGCAATATTTTTTTTATACGCATAATAGTATATCATCATGAACCAATATATAAGCATAAAATGTAACCCTTATACACCCTATTCGCATGTTAATTACCAAGCATAAATCACATTCACAAACTGATTCCTCTCTCTCTCCCATTTCGGCTATTAAAATTTGGTTCAAGGGTAGTACAGAGAGCTTAACCATGCAATATTAAGCTAACCTTTGTTAGTACAATTTGTAATCATCCTTAGCCATGACAAGCCGAACCCAAGTATTCAATTTCTTATGATTTTTACAATGGCATATGTACATACTTTACTAATAACTTACCACTCATAACCATTAACATGGTATCTTTAATAATCCAAATAGACCAAATTAATTCACAACCGAAAGTGCATTCTCTCAATTATATCTACCTCATTCGAACCAAATCAAAACAAATGAAAAACATATCAATATATCATGCTTATCCCAAATGCATCACATCTATATATAATAGGCATATTACTTATTTAATATCTTGCATGTTATAACTCGTCAAGCATCATCATTTTCTTCATTGTTAAAACACGGACTACATGCCACAACATGCATATCATATGACCACATTCCATACATGATTAAACCATGGCCGAATTTCACATCCTTTAATATTATAATCAAGCCATTATATCAAGAACATAGGAATTAAACTTGATCAATAAAATAGCCATTTTCGTAAGGCTATACATATATACAAGACCAAATGTCATTAGTCTAAACCTTAGTCTAACCTATACATGCCTTAGAGTCAAAATTAAGATTAAGTACCAAAAAGGGGTCATAGTGTGGTTGAGTTTTTCGACGATCCTCAAATGCCCATAGCTTAATCGAAATCTATAAAATAGAATAAAGAGCACACACGGAATAAGCTCACTAGCTTAGTAAGTCTTAAGCAAATTTAAAGAAAATAATTCAATTAGACACCTAAACCTTCCAAGTTAAATACTTGATATTAATACAAACTTTAACAAATCACACATATGTTATCACATTATCAAACTTCAATATCATCTTTAACCTGACATTTCTCATTATCCTACCTTTAACAAATAGTTCATTAATTCAACTCAAAATTCAAATGATAAACATCCATTTCTTGCCAAATACTCAATTCGTATGCACATCATTTTAAATAGAATCATATACAAGAGCATATATATATATATATATATATATATATACGCTCATTCACTTCACATCTTATCACTCCCCAGGTTCAATATGCACGAAATATCAGTATGATTTCCTAAACAAACAACCGGATATACACAAATAATCATATACCACATTTTCGTCCAACATCACATATATATACATATAATTGAATGAATATATAAACTCGATTAAACAACTCACAAGTACTTACCTGTACGACTCTGTAATTTAATTCATACGAATAAGCTTAAGTTTGTCCTTTTGACAACATAACTCCACCAGTTTATATGCATAAGCTCATATTTAAAAATCATCGGCATTTAGCCTGCTAGGCAATAAGCCTGAAACTTTTCACCGGCACGAGGCCTACTAGCCTCAAAGCCCGATACATTTCACCGGCACAAGGCCTGCTAGGCATTTAGCCTGATACTTTCCATCGGCACAAGGCCTGCTAGGCATTTAGCACGATACTTTCGATATAATTCAAATATAACATGTGCTGTGCTTATTTTAAATCACTTGTACAAAATGAAATCAATTAAGTTTAACTACCATTCATAATCAAATCTTCATGTCACATTCGACTATGATTAAATTTCAATCCAACAGTTCAAAGTTCGAAATGTAAATTCTATTACGAACAATATTTACAGTAATAACTTGCTTAAGGACTTACCTCGTCTACCGACGGACAATGAAGACCGGCTATTCGATAACCTTCGCCTTTCCCCGATCCAAATCCATTTTTCTTTGTTCTTAATCTAAACACATTAAAATTTAGCTCATCTAAGCACATTTCATCTCAATTTTGTCCCAAAACACATATATGTACAATTTACTATTTTACCCCTAATATTTCACAATTTAACAAATTAGTCCAATTTGTATAAAACACGAAATACACCAAATTTGATTATACATATCAAGGGCCGAATGCTCCATATACCTATAAAAATGCATAAATTTAATTTATTTTGCAATTGGGCCCCTCAAAATTTTATTTTTTTACAATTTAGCCCTAAATACTCTATTTCACCAAAATTTCCCATTCAAAACTTATTAATATCTAACATAACTTTAATATTTTTCCAACAAACATCATAAAACACAAACATATAACCATGGAATTTTACATAAACATCATCCATTCATGAAATTAAGATATGGGTTTTAACGCTCTCGAAGTAACGGTTACAAAAACGTAAAAATTATCGAAAACCGACCAAAAATTAACCTTAAATCACCAAATTTCTCTTGACCAAATGCTAAACCTTGTTCTTCTTTTCTTTTATTTTCTGTTTGTATGTTTTGGCAAGAACAATGCAAATGAGACCACTTTCTATGTTTCTTTTATTTTATTATAAACATAACTTTATAAAATAATTAAAATATAGCTTTAATTATTTTATAAATGAAATAAACATATAATGTAATGATACACCACTAGTCATTGTCGTCCACTACCCTTTGAATTGGGTAATTTGCACTTTAAATGCTCCCAATTAGAAAAACAACTTTAAATTAGTCCTTACACTTTAAACTATCAAGTTTATAATTTACACGATTAAGCCCTTTTTATTTAATTAAGCATACAAACGATTAAATTTTTCTATGAAACTTTCACACACATCAATTCACATATAATAAGCACAGAATATATTATCTAAATATATTTCAGACTTGGATTTGTGGTCTCAAAACCACCGGTCCAATTAGGGTCATATTCGGACTGTTACAACTCTCCCCCCTTAGGGATTTTCGTCCCTAAAAATCTTACCGTTAAACAAAGTCGGATGTTGTTGCCTCATTAAATCTTCAGATTCCCACGTAACCTCTTCAACTCCGTGCCGATTCTTTAGTACTTTCACTAATGGAATTCTCTTGTTTCTTAACTCTTTCATTTCTCGAGCTAAAATACGGATCGGTTCCTCCTCGTACATCATATCGAATTGGATTTCAATCTCAGACGGAGCAATCACATGTGACGGATCTGATCTATATTTATGAAGCATCGAAACGTGAAACACATTGTGTATCTTTTCTTATTCAGAGGGCAACCTCAGTCTATAAGCAACAGTCCTATTCGTTCAATGATTTCATATGGTCCAATAAATCTCGGACTTAGTTTGCCTTTTCTACTAAATTGAAGTACTTTCTTCCACGGAGAAACTTTCAAAAACACTTGATCTCCGACTTGAAACTCAATGTCTTTACGTTTCAAATCAGCGTAAGACTTTTGATGATCCGAAGTAGCTTTCAAAGTATCCCTGATCACAGCCACTTTTTGTTCAGTCTCTTTAATCAGATCAACCCCCTGTATCTTGTTTTCACTGAGCTCAGTCCAATACAACGGTGTACGACACTTGCGACCATAAAGAGCCTCGTGTGGTGCCATTTTGATACTGGATTGAAAACTGTTATTATAAGCAAATTAAATCAGAGGTAAGTATCTTTCCCACGTACCTTCAAACTCAAGTACGCAACATCTCAACATGTCCTCAAGTATCTGAATGGTTCGTTCAGACTGGCCGTCTGTCTGCGGATGAAAGGCTGTACTAAAATGAAGTTTAGTACCTAAAGCATCTTGTAACTTCTTCCAAAATCGCGATGTGAATCTCGGGTCTCTGTCTGAAACAATGAAACTCGGCACACCATGTAACCTCACAATCTGCGACACATACAATTCAGCGAGTTTATCGAGTGAATAGTTTGTACGAACTGGCACAAAGTGAGCTGATTTAGTCAGTCTATCTACTATAACCCAGACTGCATCTTTCTTGCTCGGTGTCGTAGGCAAACCGGATACAAATTCCATTGTAATTCTATCCCATTTCCATTCAAGTATCATGATTGGCTGAAGTAATCCAGAAGGCACTTAATGTTCGGCTTTGACTTATTGACATATTAAACACTTTGAAACAAATTCAGATATATCCTTTTTCATGCCAGGCCACCAGTAAAATTGTTTCAAATTATTATACATCTTCGTGCTACCTAGATGTATCGACATTTGACTATTATGAGCCTCATTCAAAATCATCTGAATTAAATTTGCATTCCTCGATACACACATTCGACCTTTGTAATTCAAACAGTCATTTTTATCAATTCGAAACTCTGACTCTATATCATTTTCACACTGAGCTCATCTAGCAGCCATATCTTTGTCAATTTTCTGTGCATCACTAATTTACTGAATAAACAACGGTCTAGTTTTCAACTCGGTTAGAATCGAACCATCACCAGTCACAACCATATGTACGTTCAACACACGAAGAGCAAATAATGATTTTTGGCTTAAGGCATCTGCAACAACGTTAGCTTTCCCGGATGGTAGTCAATCACCAATTCATAGTCTTTTAATAATTCCAACCATCTGCTTTGTCTTAAGTTCAAGTCTTTCTGAGTCATCAAATATTTCAGACTTTTGTGATCCGAGTAAACATGACATTTCTCGCAGAATAAATAATGACGCCAAATTTTCAATGCAAAAACAATGGCTCCTAATTCTAGATCATGAGTCGGATAGTTTCTTTCACGAGGCTTCAACTGTCTCGAAGCATAAGCTACTACCTTGCGTTCCTGCATTAAAACCCAACCCAAACCATTTAGAGAAGCATCACTATACACAACAAATTCTTTACCGGATTCAGGCTGAATTAACACTGGGGTTTCGGTCAAAAGGGCTTTCAACTGATCAAAATTTTTCTGACACTTTTCTGTCCACTCGAACCTGACATCTTTCTGTAGTAGCTTTGTCAAAGGTGTAGCTATCATGGAAAAATCTTTCACGAATCGTCTATAATATCCCACAAGTCCCAGAAAGCTTTGAATCTCAGAAACATTCTTTGGTGGCTTCCAATCAAGTATAGCTGATATTTTGTTCGGATCAACCCGAATACCTGACGCTGAAACAACATGTCCCAAAAAGCTGACCTTTTTCATCAAGAATTTACACTTACTAAACTTTGCTTACAATTGTTGACCTCGCAAAGTTTGTAGCATCAATCTCAAATGCTCGGCATGCTCGGTTTCATCTTTGGAGTAGATCAGAAAATCATTAATAAACACTACCACAAACCGATCCAAATACTGCCTGAAAACCCGATTCATCAAATCCATAAAAATAGCAGGTGCATTAGTAAGCCCAAAAGGCATAACCAAAAACCCAAAATGTCCGTACCTCATTCGGAATGCAGTCTTAGGCACATCAAAATCTCTGACTCGCAACTGGTAATAACCCGATCTCAGATCTATCTTTGAAAACACTGAAGCCCCTTTCAACTGGTCAAACAAATCATCAATTCGAGGCAACGGGTATTTATTCTTTATTGTCTCTTTATTTAACTGCCAATAATCAATACACATTCGCATAGTCCCATCTTTCTTTTTTCACAAATAGAACAGGTGCACCCCAAGGAGAAAAACTCGGTCGTGCAAAGCCCCTATCTGTCAACTCTTACAACTGTGCTTTCAACTCTTTCAACTCTTTCAACTCAGTAGGTGCCATCAGATACGGAGCTATCAAAATTGGAGTTGTCCCCGGTTCTAATTCAATGCCAAACTTAATCTCTCGTACTGGTGGTGAACCTGGTAATTCTTCAGGAAACACATCTGAGTATTCACACACAACTGGTACAGATTCAATCTTCTTTTGAACACTTTATTATCCAACACATAAGCCAAATAAGCTTCACATCCTTTTCTCACATACTTTCGAGCTAGCATTGAGGATATTACTGTAGGCAATCTGTTTAGATCATTTGATTCGACCGGATAATCTCACCGTTCTGACATCTCAAATCAATAATCTTTCTTTTGCAATTCACCATTGCATCATGCAAAGTTAACCAGTCCATTCCCAGAATTATGTCGAACTCATCGAAAGGTAACAACATTAAGTCCGTTGGAAAGTAGGAATCCCGAATCATCAACGGGCAACCTTTACACACTTTGTCAACAAGTACACAGCGACCCAAAAGGTTGGACACACGGATTACAAACTCAGTAGACTCAATAGGTAGAGTCTTACTGGATACTAGAGTTTCACACATATATGAATGAGTCGAACCAGGATCAATCAATGCAATTACAGTAGTATCATAAAATGTAAAAGTACCGGTAATAACATCTGGGGAAGAAGTATCGTCTCTGGCTCGTATAGCATAAGCTCTAGTTGGAGCTCTAGCCTCTGATCGAACTGGAGTGCCTTTCGTCCCTCTCTGACTGCCACCTACATAGCCTGAATGTCTGGGTGGTCTACCTCGTGCTGGCGTTCTACTCGGTTTAGTGTTCTGAGTCGTATTTTACTCGGCTAGCATCGGGCACTCTCAAATGAAATGGTTCGACTATCCACATTTAAAGCAAGACCAATCACGGAATCTACAACTCCCAGAATGCCATTTCCCACAATGTTTGCACTTAGCCCGGTTCTGCGAAACATTACCAACACTAGCCATCAAAGTGGCTTGGGAACTCACTGGAGGTCGATCACGTTTAGGCAAGTCTGAATTAGCTTTATGTCAGCTGAAGTCATCTCTGAACTTCTTAGGCACTGATTGAAAAGTCTGGCTGAAGTCATCTTTGAACTTCTTAGGCACTGATTGAAAAGTCTTACTCGATGATCTTTTACGAGTGTCTCTAGCTTATATTTTAGCCTTTCTCTTCTCTTTTCCGAGCTCTTCAGCTTTACAAGCTCACTCGACCAGTACCACGAACTTTTTGATTTTAAGAATTCCAACAAGCAACTTTATGTCTTCATTTAGACCGTCTTCAAACCTTTTGCACATAATGGCTTCAGTTGATACACACTCCCGGGCATATCGGCTCAATCTGACAAATTTTCGTTCATATTCAGTCACAGTCATGCGACCCTATTTTAGCTCTAGAAATTCTTTCCTTTTTTGATCGATGAACCTCTGGCTAATATATTTCTTATGGAACTTGATCTGAAAGAAATCCCACGTCACTTTTTCTTTTAGAACCACTGATACTAGTGTATTCCACCAGTGATATGCAGTGTCCCGTAATAGAGATATAGCACATTTCAGGCATTCATCTTGAGTACAAGATAGCTCATCAAGTACCCGAATAGTGTTATCAAGCCACATCTCAGCTCGCTCCGCATCGTCATCATCATTAGCTTTGAATTCTTCGGCCCCATATTTTCTAATTTTATCAACAGGAGGCCTATTATATCTCATCGGATCTATCATCAGAGGTACTGAAGGCATCGGAGCTAGATTATTCGGGGGTGGAGGTTGTTGTACAGTCGGGTTAGTCTGAATAAACTACGTAAACCACTCATTCATCATCTGGTAGAAGGCTTGTTTGGCCTCCCCCTCGTGGCTACCCGAAACTGGTCGAGAGTCTATTGGTACTGATCCGCGTGCACGGTCAGGCGCTACACTCTCTACATCATCAGCTACGGCTCTATCGAGATCAAGATCCATTTACTATATAAAACACAGTTTGAGATGTCAGAAGTCACCGCACTATCAAATATATAACAAAGGCATGTATAGCTAGACTCTCACGCGCCTCGGTAGTCCTAGAATCGACTAAATCGTAAGCTCTGATACCAATCAATTGTAACACCCCTAACCTATATCCATCTCCGAATTGGGGTCACAAGGTGTTACTTAACAAAACTTGAACACTTTGCTTTAAAAATTTGAGCATACATACAGATATATGAATTAACAACCACAAGCAATATTGCATTTTCAATCCACCATGTATGTAACAGCCCAAACCCGGCCCAAACACTTCGACCGAATTTGGTTTGCTACGGGAAAAACCTTTTGAATTCTTTTAAAAACCGGTTTAAGTTTTTGATAAAAGATAGCGTTTTGTTAAAAACAGTTGAGGTGTACAAATCTTATACTTGGATTTATTTTGAAAATATTTGTTAAGTCAAGTTATTATGTATATTTTATATGTACCCGATGGTACTTGAAAACCCTTTTCGATTGCTTTGGAAAAAAAAAACATGTGAATTCATTCTTATAGTCATAAAGTTTGAAACGAATACTCAAGCATATCACAGTAATAAAATAATTTTTAGGAGGCCTTATTACAACCCAATTAAAATCAACCAAAAATAAAGAAAATGTAAAGAACCAAATTCAAAGTCTAATAAATTTAAAATTCCTTTGCATGGCTACCTCAAGTCCCTCCGCTCCATATCCATGAACTATGTGTCACCCGAAAAAATAAAGGAGAAGGTGAGTCACCAAGACTCAGATGTAACCCTTCCCAGGTAAATACCACATCATACACACTATATAACACATTAATCATGCATTAAGACATATACCCAACCTAGCCAACCAAACGCCTCATCTACCCCATTGTGGTACCAAACCCTTTGGTGGTGCCAAACCACTGGTGACGTATAGTCACAGATGTGATACCAAATCCTTTGGAGGTGCCAAACCTCGGTGTGCGAAGACACAATTCGGTTGATGGGGCCAACCCATCGTGTGATACCAAATCACCGGCGTCAATCCCATATCTCAAAGTGGGGCCAACCCACGGTGGTGCTAAGCCACGGGGACGAGGCGCTATGAGGTGCCAAACCTCTGGAGGTACCAAACCTCACGTGGCCGTAGTCACAGTGTGTTACCAAAACACTGGTGTCCCTCGACACAATATAACTGCCCCCTCCACTCATCAACCCATATCAAATCATATTATAATAGAGTTTATAACAATATGCATTTATCACATGTATCACATAAGCTATGCTTCCCAAAAGCATTATTATCAATCTCATATTGACAGAGACTTACCGAGATCCTCACTTGTACCATTAAGGTACTAAATTCGTATCTACATAAATCAGATTTACATGCAATATGTACTTAATACAGTTTATTAATTGTTATAAGTGTGTATGTACACACCTGTCACCATTGAATGCTCTAAATCTCGAAAAGAGGTGTTGATCACCACAGTTCTCTCTGCACCTATATTCAGCCAACATAGAATTAGTACTATGGCCTAATCGGCCAACCCAAATATTTAAAAGGGTTCTCCTTTTGAACCCGAATCCTTACCCGAGTGCCTTTAAATAATTACTCCAAGCGTTACGCTTTCCTATTAATCGGTAACCTTATGTTAGTAATCTTGACAAACACTAACTAAATAACTTGCTTAAATTAGATCTTACCATTACTTACCAAAATCAAATACTAGAGATCGGGGCTGAATCAAGCGCTTTACGTTTCCTGCGTGCCTAGAAGAGATCGATTACCAAAAGTGTTTAGGAGCCCTCTGCCAAATCAATACTTTATTCTTGTAAAAATCGACGAACATGAGTGAAAAGAACAATAGGTATTAAATAGGTACTCACCTTCTTGAATCATTTGCCACGGAAGATTCAAGGAGATCTACCCTACTTTAATATTCGCCAAGATGGGTTCAAAGAAGGAAGAGATTCGCACACAAGTGAAAAGTAGATTCGGCTATGGTTTGGAAAGAAGGAAAATAATGGGAAGAAGGTGTTAAAAGTTTGACAAGGGGATTTTGAGAAGAGAAGGGTGTAAAGAGAAGGTGGTTTCGGTTTGGCAATAATAAAGAAGGAGAGAAGAGAAAGGAAAGAGTAGGTGTTTTTAGTCAGAGATCAAAAGTAGAAGAAGAGAAAGATGGTGATGAAGAAATCGGTTTTGAGAAGGAAAGAAAGAAGAATGGTAATTGCTTAGCCGAAAATTAAGAGCAAAAGACTTAGCAAATTCGGCACTATCCCCCCCTTTTACTTGCCATCCACTCCTTCCAAAGGAGTTGAAATTCATCCCACTACCTTAATTTACTCTAGGCCACTTGTTTGATTCAATTCAAAATAACTTGAATTAATCCCCATAATCAATTAATAATCCAAATAATAACCCTTTTATCTACTATTATCTTGTTATAATAATATTATTATCCTTGATTATCTCTTATTATCTAATACTAATAAATAAAAAGAGTTTAAAGAGAGAAAGAACTCTCCCTTCCTATGCCATCCAAAATAAAGAGTAAAAAGGGAGAATTGTGACTCGAACGAAGGCTCTCCCTTCCCTTGTGGCGTCACATGTAACTCCCAAGTAGTCCTCCTTTTGCCACTTTTCCAAGGCTCATTTTGTGTCAATAAATCCTTTATTTAATCTTGTAACCCCTACTTGCTAGAGCTCCTTACCTTTAAAGTTTCCAAATACAATTTTCTACTAAACCGAGCCAACTTAAAACCCTTAATTAAATCTTATCACTCCATAAATAATACCACAACAATTCAAACACTAAGAAAAACATTTAATCACAAATAGCCCCAGTTTTAGGATGTTACAGTTCTACCCTCTTAAAAGAATTTAGTCCTCGAAATTACAGTCAAGAAAGGTGGGGTATTCTTGCCGATCACATCCTTGGGTTCCCACGTAGCTTCCTCTCGCACCATGGTTACGCCATAGCACTTTCACTAAGAACATCGACTTCCTCGTAAAACCTTTACATCCCGATCCAAAATCGAACAGGTTCTTCCTCGAAAGATAAGTCCGAGTTGACCTCAATTTCTGCCACAGGCACCACGTGTGATGGATCTGACTGATACCGCCTAAGCATCGACACATGAAAGACGTTATGGATCTGACTTAACTCCGTCGGCAGTTCAAGCTTATAAGCTACCGGTCCTCCTTGCTTCAACACTGTATATGGGCCAATGAACCTTGGGCTTAGCTTTCCTTTTCGTCCAAATCTCAACACCTTTTTCCAAGGTGATACCTTCAGGAAAACCTTGTCTCCTACATCATACTCCATTTCTTTGCGCTTCGGATCGGCATAAGACTTACATCTATCGATGCTTCCTTAAAACGAGCTCGAATCACCCTAACTTTGTCCTCCATTTACGCAACCAACTCTGGGCCCAACACTTGTCATTCACCCAACTCGTCCAACACGTTGGAGTTCGGCATTTTGTCCATACAATTGCTTCGTATGGTGCCATCTGGATACTCGCTTGGTAACTATTGTTGTGGCGAACTTCGGCTAATGGTAAAAATTCCTCCCAACTACCTCGAAATTCAAGACACAACCCTCAAAGCATATCCTCTAAGATCATATGACCCTTTCATTGCCCGTCCGACTATGGATGAAAAGTCGATCGAATCAATCGTGTTCCCAAAGCTTGATGCAATGCTTTCCAAAACCTCGGCGTGAACCTTGGATCCCTATCCGAGATAATTACTACCGGCACACCATGCAATCGACTATCTCGCCACATACAACTTTGCTAGCTTCGAGTGAGTAATCCATTCTCACCGCATGCAGTGAGTGATTTAGTTAAGCGGTCTCGATTACCCAAATCGCATCTTTCTTCTTTGGCGTGAGGGTAGACCAGCGACGAAATCCATAGTGATCCTCTCCCACTTCTATTGAGGAATCTTTACTGTTGAAGTAGTCCCGATGGTAGCGATGTTCGACTTTAACTTTCGACACGTCAAATACCTTCCGAACTCACCCTTGGCGCTTCAACCCGGCCACGTAACTGTCTCGCAAGTCTCCGTACATTTGCTACCTCCGGGATGCATAGCGTATGGGCTGCTATGTGCATCATGGAGAATTCTTTGTCTCGATTCTACATCCTTGACATCTGGTAGTCCTTGGAAACATAACACACCATGATCGGACAAACTATACTCTTCCAAACCACCATTTTGGACTTGCAATCTCTTTGCATTCAATCCTCGTCTACCAACCTTATCCTTAATCTCCTCGATCCAAGTTGGCTTAACTTGCAGCTCCGCCAAAAGACTTCCATCATCGTATAGGCTCAAATGAGCAAACATCGCCAGTAAATGCCCACGACCTTCCGACTAAGCGCGATCACCACCACGTTAGCTTTGCGGATGGTACTCAATTGAGCGATCGTAGTCTTTTAACAGTTCAATCCACCGTCGTTGCCTCAAGTTCAAGTCCTTCCGAGTCAAGAGATACCTTAAACTTTTGTGATCCGTGTAGACTATTGACTTCTCCCATACAAGTAATGCCTCCATATTTTCAAGGCGAAGACTACCGCTAACTCCAAGTCGTGAGTTGGGTAGGTAACCTCATGCGGTCTTAGGCGGACGGGACGATAGGCTACTACCTTCCCTTCTGCATCAATACACATCCCAACCCAGTATGGGACGCATCACAATAAGCTCAAACAACTTCCCCGCCTCAGTCATACCAAGACCGAGCTTACGTAATCTTTCTCAACTTATCAAAACTTTCTTCTTTTTTTCGACCAAACAAATGGTACTCCTTCCTCAATAGCTTAGTTAATCAGTGCGATGAATTAACGAGAATCCTTCCACAAACCTTCGATAGTACAGCTAGACCCAAAAGCTTGAATCTACGCCAATCAAACTTAGGCGGTTTCCACTCTAACACCGCTTCAATCTTGCGGGGATCCACTCTAATCCCTTTTGCTGACACCACGTGACCTAAGAAAGCCACCTCCCTTAGCCAAAATTCGCACTTACTGAATTTGGCATATAACTGTTTCTCCCTCAGTACTTGCAGAACTATTCGCAAATGCTTGTCGTGCTCCTCCTCCGTCTTTGAGTAAACCAATATGTCGTCTATGAACACTACAACAAATTGGTCCAAGTACTGTTGAAATACCCTATTCATTAAGTCCATGAATGCCATGCGGTGCATTGGTCAACCGAATGGCATCACTAGGAACTCATAATGCCCATACCGAGTTCAAATGCCGTCTTGTGAACATCAACTTCCTTCACCTTTAATTGATGATAACCCGACCTAAGGTCAATCTTTGAAAATACCGGCGCACCCTTGCTTGGTCAAACAAGTCATCGATCCGAGGCAGCGGATACTTGTTTTTGATCGTTAACTTGTTTAGCGGCGGTAGTCGATGCACATCCGCATAGAACCGTCCTTCTTCTTGACAAACAATACGGTGCTCCCGGAGATATACTAGGTTGAATAAACCCTCTATCCAAGAGCTCTCGAATTTGAGCCTTCACTCCACCAATTCCTTTGGTGCCATTCGATCTGATGCTATAGATACGGTGCTGTTCGGTAGCAAATCTATCTGCGAATTCGACTTCCGATCTGGAGGCAAACCGGAAGTTCCTCCGAATACATCAATGAATTCCCTCTTGTTTGGACCTTTTCAACCACGACTCCTTAGCTTTCAAGGCCGACACCACATTAGAGAGGTAATTTCTTCGATTACCGATCATAACCACTTCATCCCCCTCGGCCATCTTAAGAACCATGCGCTTAGCAGCGCAATCCAACCTCGCCTGGTACCTAACTAGCGGTCCATTCCAAGGATCAAATCGAACTCCCCAAGCGATAGTTCCATCGGATCGACCACGAACACGACCCTTGGAGTTCTAGGGTACATCCTAAAAAGTTTGTTCACAACTAGAGAATGGCCTAAAGGGCTAATTACAGTCATCTCCCTAGTAGCAGTCTCAGAGTCTAGGTTCAAAGTCTCTACCACACTACTCGCTACGTATGAATGCGTTGAACCTACATCAATTAATGCAACATAAGGAAAACCAAAAATCAGGAACGTACCGGTTATGACATCCGGTGCGTCACCCTCCTCACGACGCCTCACCGTATAGACTAAGCCAGGCTGCCTTGCCTCTGTATTGCCTGCGCCTCTGCCCTGACTTCCACGACCACGATTAGCACCATTTCCCCCTCTACCATTACCACGACCTCTCTGTGGTCCCACACTTCTATCCCGATGCAGTTACGCCTCTCGACCAATTAAAGCTCGCTTAGGGACAATCCCTCACGCGGTGTTCCAAAGACCCACATTCAAAGTAACCTCGCTCACCGGTCCAATAACCTCCCCAATGGGCTTTTCCACAACGATTACCTTTGAATCGGTTTCGACTAGCGATCATGGGCCTTCTTTGCTGACTTGGCCCTCTCGCCTAGCCTTTTTTCGATCATTACCACCGACCCAGATGGCCCAAAACCTCTCTTACGCTTGAGCCTATCATAGTTTTGCCTCACGGTTGCCTTGATACCCTCACTACCTTAGCCTTTTCTACTAGGGCGAAAACTCTCGAACTGCGCCAAAGCAATCAGCGACCTCAAATCATCTCTCATCCCGTCCTCAAGCGGACCACGGCGCTCATGTTCAGTAGCCACAATGCCTCTCGCATATCTACTCAAATTTTAGAACTCCGCCTCATACTCCGGCACACAGACTTAGTTCCTTGTACTAGCCCCAAAAAAGCCTTTCTCTGCGCGTCAGTGTAGCTAGTGCCCACATACTTTTTCTGGAAAGCAGCCTTAAAGTAATCCCATGTAAGATCATCCGCCGTGGCCCCATCTCAAGCAGTGAGCCACCATCGATATGCTTCATCCTTGAGCGACACGGCTCCTTCGACTTCTCCTCGTTAGTCGGTCAAGATCGTCCATGATCCTTTCTCAGCAGATTCTAGCGATGATTCTCTGCACTAGGTGCCACTCCGACACGTCCGGAACACCTCGGCTCCGTTGGACCGAATTCGCTCGAGAACAGATTTACGAGCTCCCGATTTCCACCATTGACCACCAACTCGAGAACCCAGTAACACGACTTGCGACCTTGCCTCACCCACTGTCGATCCTTCTCTTGACTCCAAAAGTTGGGGTGGTGGTGGCGATGGTACCTTATTTTCGAACCATGTCCGGACCTAACAGGTTCGAGATATGGTCATTCTTCCCTACCACATCCACGTCGCCACGTCCTCTAGAACTCATTCTATCTAACGTGCTTTTAATCGATTAAGAAAAATTTTATGGATTAGTAATTTGTTAAGCTTGATTATCCGCGAAGAATTTTATGAAAAGTTTAATAAGGATTCTTTCGATCAAACAATGTTTTAAGTCTTCTACCTAGTTCACACAAAGGCCACATTCATTCCCTAGTACTTTCCATACCTATTCACTCCTCGGACATTTCATCCGCTTCTAACCTAGGGGTATTTTGTCATTTCTGACGAGGTATTTTTGTAATAGAATCAGAAATTTCAAACTTTAATAAAGTAGGTCACTTTGAAATTTCCAAAACTAGAGGTATTCTTGAAGATTTTGTAAAATTTATTGATATGGCATCATTTTGGAAACTAGGGTATTTGATAAATTTGTCAATCGAGGGTAATTTTGTAATTTTAAACAAATCAGAGGTTTTTAACAGGTTGTAAAACTCGAGGGTTCCTTTTATGAGTTTCCCTTCTTGAAGCGATGATGTTGCAAAAATTTTAAATTCGAGGTCATTATGGTAATTTTACAAGTTGAGGGCATTTTCAAAATTTTCCAAAACAAAAGTATTTTATTGATGATTTGCAAAGTATAGTGTTTGGATATTTCTCAAAATTTTTGGGCAAACCATTGAATTAATATTTTATGAGTCAAGGGCATTTTAGTAATTTCACCCCTAAGGGCATTTCTGTAATTTTCACAAATCAACTTTTTCGAGAAAACATTGTAAAAATGGTTGTTCTCATGTTTGGAAGAGTGACTTTAAAAGTTTTGAAGAAATTAGGGTTTTTTCAAAAACATGGTTAGTTCCTTTCGGGTTTTAGTCGTTATGTTTAGCTTATGGCCGAGCCCTCTTGGTCGGTGAACCAGCTACGCACAGGCGTGATTCAGTGGAGAGGAGGTGAGTCACGCGATTGCTTAAATACCAAGCTCCCACCGAACCTTTCTAGACATGCGCATGAGGTTGCCACACCATGAGCCCTCGAGTTAGGGTGAGCAGAAGCTACGCACTGGTAGGATGCTGCGAAGAGGTGGTGAGTCACTCGGTCGCTTAAATACCGGGCTCTTGGATCCAATCCTGACATGCATCTGGGGGTTACCACACCTAACTTCGGTGACTTGGTCATAGGTTGGTTGAGTTCATTAAGTCTTATGCTCTGTTTGTGTTTGAGTAGTCTAACCACAGGGTTCAAATTCCTATAAGTCTATTCTACGTTCCATGTCTCCTACCCTTCTGGAAAATAAATCATCTGAAGTTAGGAACACTTACAGGTGGATAGGTCTGGGAGACTCGGTGCCATCTTTGTTCAAGCCAAAATAATTTCTCAAACATTATAATAAGGCCCACTATCCAAAACAAAACATTTTGGGCCTTGGGCCCCCACGGTGAGTTTTGAGCTGGCTCGATACCAATTTGTAACAACCCAAACCCAAATTTCAAACACTTCGACCAAATTTGGTTTGCTACGGGAAAAACCTTTTGAATTCTTTTAAAAACTGGTTTAAGTTTTTGATAAAAGATAGCGTTTTGTTAAAAACAGTTGAGGTGTACAAATCTTATACTTGGATTTATTTTGAAAATATTTGTTAAGTCAAGTTGTTATGTATATTTTATATGTACCCGATGGTACTTGAAAACCCTTTTAGATTTCTTTGGAAAAAAAAACATGTGAATTCATTCTTATAGTCATAAAGTTTGAAATGAATACTCAAGCATATCACGATAATAAAATAATTTTAGGAGGCCTTATTACAACCCAATTAAAATCAACCAAAAATAAAGAAAAATGTAAAGAAGAAATTCAAAGTCTAATAAATTTAAAATTCCTTTGCATGGCCACCTCAAGTCCCTCGGCTCCATATCCATGAACTATGTGTCACTGAAAAAATAAAGGAGAGGTGAGTCACCAAAACTCGATATGTAACCCTTCCCAGGGTAAATACCACATCATACACACTATATAACACATTAATCATGCATTAAGACATATACCCAACCTAGCCAACCAAGCGCCTCTGTCTACCCCATTGTGGTACCAAACCACTTGGTGGTGCCAAACCACTTTGTGACGTATAGTCACAGATGTGATACCAAATCATTGGAGATACCAAACCTCGGTGTCCAAAGACACAATTAGGTTGATGGGGCCAACCCATCGCGTGATACCAAATCATCAAGCGTCAATCCCATATCTCAAAGTGGGGCCAACCCACGGTGGTGCTAAGCCACGGGGGCGAGGCGCTATGAGGTGGCAAACCTGGAGGTACCAAACCTCGGTGGCCGTAGTCACGGTATGTTACCAAAACAACTTGGTGTCCGTCGACACAATATAACTACCCCTCCACTCATCAACCCATATCAAATCATATTATATGAGTTTATAACAACATGCATTTATCACATGTATCACATAAGCTATGCTTCCCAAAAGCATTATTATCAATCTCATATTGACAGAGACTTACAGAGATCCTCACTTGTACCATTAAGGTACTAAATTCGTATCTACATAAATCAGATTTACATGCAACATGTACTTAATATAGTTTATTAATTGTTATAAGTGTGTATGTACACACACACCACCGAATGCTCTAAATCCGAAAAGAGGTGTTGATCACCACAGTTCTCTCGCACCTATATTCGGCCAACATAGAATTAGTACTATGGCCTAATCGGCCAACCCGAATATTTAAAAGGGTTCTCCTTTTGAACTTGAATCCTTACCTGTAATATCTCGGGTTAAGGGCTATTTCGTATTTACATTGTTTGCATGATTAATGGCTTGCTATGATGTTGTTTGTGTAGTTTCGGGGCTTAGTTGTAGGCTAGGAGTGAGCCTGAGTGGGTGGAAAATTTTAGTTTTGGGCTTTAGGTGATAGGAGCTGAAGGAGTTGGGGGTTATATATTTTATTTGTTGAATTGTGGCAAAACAAAGGAGTTGGTGGAGTGGCAAGGCATGCGTCACATGGAGAGTGGGGTTGGCGACAACTGCAGGAGGAGGAGGTCCTGAGTTCAAGCTACGAAAATCCCACCTTTTGCATCCATTTTGACGGCATGAAGGGAAGAGTTGTAGGAAGTTTGAACTCTAGCATGGACCTTGTCAACTCTTTCAAGCGGTGGGTGGAGAGCAAATGTAGGAGGAGACTTGGTCAAGGGATTGAATTTGTGGTTTGAGAGTGATTGGGGGAGGTTGGCGATTGTTAGGAGAGTTTTGGGGAAGTTGGCGGTTGGTAAGCTTGGGTAGGAGAGTCTGAAACTCCACTTAGGCCAAAGGTGCATTTTGGTCTGGTTGTTTTGGTAAGCTAGTTTTGTTTAGTCAAAAGCTAGTAAAGATTTCTTCATTTGCAATAGCCTAAGTAGAAAAAGAACCTTCCATTTTGCTCCTTGAAGCCGAAACACAAAGCAACCTTATTTGCCAGCGTTGCACTCTTTCTACATCTTGGTGAGCAGAGTGTTCTTTTGCATTCTTCTTCTTTTGTCATTTGTAAACGAAACCCCAAGCACCATCAACTTAGAAATTCTACCTTGCTTTTCTCTTTTATTTTCATTTGAACAAAGCCGACCCTAGTATCCCTTCTCAACTCTTTTCTCTTTGAAACTTTGTTAGCGAAAGTCTCTCCAAAACTTTCTTCTCCATTTCCTATTCTTTTCAAGAACTCATTGGCGAATATCCATCCATTTCCTCTCATTTACTCTCTTTCTTTCACACAAAACCGAAAGCACCCCTCTATTCATCCATTCATCTTTCCTTTATTTTTCTTTCTTTTTCAAAACCTATTAGCCGCACCTTACTACAACCCTTGCCGTTTTCCTTCTTTGTTTTCTTTAAAGCTCTTCTTTTCTTGATCAAAGGGTGTTAGCCGAATCTTTCTCCTCTCCTAGTGGTGTTTGGTGGCCGAATATTAGGTGTTGTTGGGTGCTTGGTACCAATTGGTTGGTAGTGGGTAAGTGTTGGCCGAATGGCCCTTTCTCCTTTTCTCTGGTACTTTGCCGATTTTTGGTATGTTAAGGGCTGATTTTGGTATCGGTTAAAAAGGTGTTAACTTCTTGTTGGTAATCATTTGTCGTATAGGGTCCCTTGGGTTCGAATCAAGCAAGGAGAGGCTTCTTACTCTGTTAAGCAATTGGTAAGTGATGGTGAGATGATCGCTCGTGGTTGATTTGTTTAGTTTTCGATTAAGTATATGGGTCCAAAGAATTAACCACTTTCTTTCTAGGGTGAAGCCGATTTCTGAAGGAACCATTGTTGGGTTCGAATTTGGTAGGAAACCAAATCAAGTCTAAGGTAAGGCTAACGCAACCCCTTTGGGTTACCTATTTTTGGCCGAATGGTATAGTGCTAATCCACTGTTGGCCGATTGTAGGATTGGGGTTGTCGAGGCGATCAAGGGGCGTAGACCGATTTTAGGGATTAACATTTTCGATATATCAGGTGTGTAAATCAACACACTACCTAAACTTAATAATGTGATAACCTGTTGTGTAAATGAAAGCGATGTGATTGATTATTTCGATACCCATTGAGGTATGGATACGGTTAGGTAAGTCTGTTTCATTATGAGTTATGTGATGATATGTGATATCATGATTTGTGATACTTTGGGATGCCATATTAAGCATGTGAGCATGATAGCATGATTGCGATTTCGCATCTAGTATGATATGTGATTGGGTGATATGAGAGGAGGAAGTATGATATCGTGTCTTTGGGACCTTGTGTCTTTGGGACACGGAGGTTTGGCACCTCCGGTGGTTTGGTACCACGTATTTTGTGACTTTGGGTCACGGAGGTTTGGCACCTCGGCGTCTCGTCCAGTGGCTTAGTACCACAGTGGGTTGGCCCCAGATTGATTATCTGGGATTGGCGCGGTGATTTGGTATCACGATGGGTTGGCCCCATCACGGATTTGTGACTACGGTCACGGTGATTTGGTATCACATTGTGTCTTTGGGACACGAGGTTTGGCACCTCATTGCGACTCGTCCACGTGGTTTGGCACCACAGTGGGTTGGCCCCACTTATGAGATATGGGATAAATCGCTAGTGATTTGGTATCCTACGATTGGTTGGCCTCATCATTGGATTATTTGTGACTTGGTCACCGGTGGTTTTAGTACCCACAGTATGGATATCGTGACTTTGGGTCACCGGTGGTTTAGCACCACCGGTGGTTTGGTACCACCCAGGGGTAGAAAAGGCGAAATGGTTGGTTAGGATCGGTGCATTACTTGCATTATTCTGTTATGATATGTGTGTTGGCATGTTATCTGGGAGAGGAATTATACACCGAGTCTTGCGACTCACTCTCTCTCCTTTGACTTTTTAGGTGACACTTAACACGGACATGGGCCGGGATGGACTCGAGGTGTTCATGCCATGCTCAAATAAAGATTTGCTTTCGGACTTTTATGGAATTTTGGTACTTAAGTTTCTATTACTATTTGGTTTTATTTGGGTTGTAAATGGCCTTTTAAGTTATGTTTGTTTATGATTAAGTGGATTTTAATATATCTTAACAAAATAATTGGGCTAAAATGTGCTAAAATTTGGAAGATAACGATTTCAAAACTACAAAAGCGACATTTTAAACTATACCATCGGGTATCGCACTAAGATTTGGAATAACAGAGAACTCAAATGTTTTCTAACTTAGACACGATTTTCACTAAGACATAATGTTTTTGTATCAATAATAAACAACTCAAACTTCTTAACGGATAAACTTTGTTTTGTCTACCCATCGAGATAAGTTTTTAAAATTTAGGGTTTTCTAATACATCATCAAATTTCAATCAAACCTACTCAAGTTTTTCTTCAAATGCACAATCTAGCGAAGTGCTTTTCTCAACTTTTAAACTCAAACCTAAACCTCTCAAAACCTTTTCCTGTAACATACCAGATTCGGTTCGTGGTGTATTGGCCGGGTTTGGGGTGTTACATTTGTAATATCGAGCTAAGTTCAAAGGCTGGTTTGTGGGCACGAGGCCCAAAATGTTTTCAAAAGTCATTTTAAGCGTTATATTTTAGAAAGTATGGTTTGAAAGGCGTGGCACCGTCACGGTACCAATCCGCCGAGTAAGTACCCGTACTATTGGTTGTGATATTAATTGATAAGATTGAATGGCTAGTGATAAGCAAGACTACCTTAGAGGCCAAACGATAGGACTATGTGGACTCGCGAAAACAAAACTTCTTTAATAAGCAATATTCATAAGACTTTGCTTTTAAGCGATGGAATAATAGTGATACATAAAATTCTTTAATCGGACGAGATTTAGTCATGAGTAGCCGACGTGGGCGTGGTGCGTGGGCGTGGTCGCATGAGGATGGCAGTTTACGAGCCGTGGGTTACGAGTCGGTTCGAGAATGAGATCTGGGATTCGCCACCAGTGGAGGTGGTGAGTTCAAGAGCGGTGGGGGAGGACCGATGTCACGAGGCGATCTGCGGGTTTTAGAGCGAGTAGTGGAGTAGGTGGAGGTGTAGGAGCTAGGAAATCGTGCTGGCGACTTGAACAAGCAAATTTGAATTCTTCCGGTGTGTCTCGGTGTTGCTCCTATGCCCCGAATCTTGGTTTGGAAGTGATGAGCGGATCATGGATGATCTAGACCTAGCTGCTTGAAGAGAAATTGAAGGGATTGTATCACTTCTCCGAGATGAGTCATACCGGTGGTGGCTCCTTTGTTGGAGACGGCCTTCTGATTGAAGATCGACATGGGACTATTTACGGGTCGCTATCGAGAAAAAATGCGTGGGGCTAATTACATTAATGAGCGTGAAAGCATTTACGAGGTTAGTTTAGGGAACAAATCGTAGTCGAAATCTGGCGAGTTTACGAAATTTGAGTCGGTATGCCGAGGGCATGGTGGCTCTTGAACATGAGAGGTGTGTTCGTTTGAGGATGGCTGCGGGGACGAATTAAGGTTGATAATTGCGCCAAATGGGAGGCGTGAATTTGCGATTCGGTTGAAAAGGCAAAAGTGGCCGAGGAATTAAGGAATCGTGAGGCGGTATGGGCGAGGCAAGCACAAGAGGAGTTTTGGATCTTACGGGTCATCGAAATCGGCGAAAAAGGCTAGGCAAAGTGGGCGAATCGGTCGGGTAGGTTTGTTCTTTGCTAAGCGAGGACCGCCGCATTGTAACCGTTGTGGGAAGGCTCATTGGGAGGATGTTGGGTGATGGTAGAAATTTGTTTTGAGTGTGGCTCATTTGGACCACCGTGTGAGGGATTGTCCGTGCAAGTTAGCTAGGATTGATCGAGAGAATCGGGCCGTACTCGATCTGAAATAACGGACCACCACCGCAGAGGGGTCGAGGTAATGGCGAGAGGAGGTAATGGTTACAGTGGGGCCGTGGAGCCTGCGGAGGCGGTGCGAGTGGTTACGAGGCGAACAGTAGGGGTTGGTGTATCTTCTTGGGCGGAGAGGAGGAGGCGGCCTTGCCGGACGTCATTACGCATGCGTTTTAATCTTTGGTTCTCCATTTATTGCTTTGATTGATCTGGTTCAACACATTCATATGTTGCAAGTAGCATAGTGAAGACCATGGATCTAGACTACAGAAATATCTTCTAGGCGATGACTATAATAAGCCCTCAGGTCACTCTGTAGTGGTAGATAAAGCGTATAGAGGCGTACCTCTAGAACTCAAGGGGTAGTATTTGAGGTCGATCGATGGAGCTGTCGTTTGGGAGTTCGATCTAGTGCAGGGATGGGTAGGTTGGTTAAGTACCGAGCAAAGTTGGATCTTGCTGCTAAACGCGTGGTTACGAACACAACTAAGGGTGATGAGGTAGTTACGATCGGTAATAGGAGGAATTATCTCATCCAATGTGGTATCTACTCTGAAAGCCGAGAAGATGGTCAGAAAGGGTTGTGAAGCATATGTGGTTCATGTGTATGCCTTGGAGGCTAAGGAGTCTGTTGTGGAGGCAGTTCGGACGATTAGGGAATTTGTTGATGTGTTTCTGAGGAGCTTAGGGTTTGCCACGGATCGGGAGGTAGAGTTGGGATGGATCATTACGGAATTGCACCGTGTCCATAGCTCCGTCTGAGGATGGCACCTAAGGAGTTAGTGGAGCTTAAGGCTCGGAATCTGAGAATTATTGGACGAGGCTTTATCGGGCCAAGTATTTCACCATGGGGCCTTGGGTACTCTTTGTAAAGAAGAAGAAGCGGTACTATCACGGATGTGTATAGACTACCGCTAACCAATAAGTGACGATCAAAAACAAGTATCCTTGCCTCGGATAGATGACTTGTTTGATCAATGAAGAGCGTCGGTTTTCTCGAAGATTGACTTAAGGTCAGGTATCACCAGTTAAGGGTGAAGGAGGCGGATATCGTAAGGCGACATTTAGTACTCGGTATGGGCACTTTGAGTTTTAGTTATGCTTGTTCGGGTTGACTAACGCATGGCTGACCTTCATGGATCGATGAATAGGGTGTTCCAACGATGTCTAGATCGATTCGTAGTGGTTTTTATCGACGACATCTTGGTATATTCAGGGCCGAGGAGGAACATGATGCTCATTTGCGGGTGATATTCTGATTTTGAGGAGAAAGCATTTCTATCTGAAATTCGATAAATCGAGTTTTGGCTTAGGAGGTGGCGTTCTTGGGTCATATAGTATCGGTGAGGATTAGAGTGGAGCCTCGTAAGATAGAGGCGTTTTGGATTGAAAGCCGCCTAAGTCGATGGCGGATATTCGGAGTTTTACGGGCTTGGCGGGATACTACCAAGATTTGTAGAGGTTTCTCATTGATTGCGACCGATGACTAAATTATTGAGAAAAGGGGTTCGTTTATTTGGGTGAGAAGCGGCAGGAGAGCTTCGATAAGTTGAAGAAGATTTTGTGAAGCTCGGTTACGATTCAACTGAGGTTGGTAAGGAATTCCACGGTGTCTTTGCGATGCATCACATCTGGGATTGGGTTGTGTCTTGATCACGAAAAGGAAGGTTATGGCTTATGCATCTCGTGATTGAGGCCACATGAGGTAAATTATCCAACACGATCTGGAGTTAGCGGTGTAGTATTTGCCTTAAAGATATGGAGCATTACTTATGCGGAGAAAGATCGATAGTCTACACGGACCATAAGAGTCGAAGTACCTTCGACTCGGAAGACTGAATACGAGGCAGTAGCGGATGGATTGAGCTGCTTGAAAGACTCGATTGCTCAATTGAGTATCATCGGGCAAGGCTAACGTGGTGGTAGGCGCGTTGAGTCGCAAGGTTGTTTCGGATTTAGGCGTTGTTTGCCCACTTGAGTTTGTATGGCGGGGAGTATTACAGCGAGCTACGGGTTAAGCCTACTTGGGTTGAGCAAATCGAGAAAAAAGCAGTTGTTGGATGAGGTTACGAGTCGCGAGAGGACACAAGTGCGAGCGATGGTTTGGAGGGTTATAGTGTGTCTAGTGATGGGGTCTTTGTGTTTTCGGGAAAGCTTGTATGCCAGAGATCTTGAGCTAAGGCAAAGATTCTTGAGGATGCACATAGCGACCCTACGCTATGCATCTGAGGTAGCAAAATGTATAGGGACCTCGAGAACAGATTACGGTGGCGGATCTGAAAAAGGAGGTGGCCGAGTTTGTAGGAAGTGTCGACATGTCGGTGAGTCAAAGTGAGCATCGATTCCGTCCGGGTTGCTTCAGCCAGTGAAGATTCCTCAGTGGAAGTGGGAAAGGATAACTATGGATTTCGTCAGTGGATTACCGCTTACACCGAGCAAGAAGGATTCAGTCTGGGTAATTGTGGATCGACTGACCAAATCAGCTCACTTTATTACGGTGAGGGTGGACTACTCATTGCAGAGGTTGGCAAAGCTGTATGTGTCGAGATAGTGAGGCGCACGGGGTGCCGTGTCGATCATCTCGGATAGGGATCCCGATTCACGTCAAGGTTACGGAAGGCATTACATCGAGCTCTGGGTACGGTTAGATTTCAAAGACTGACATTTCATCTGCAGACCGACAGGCGATCGGAAAGGTTATCTGATCTTGGAGGACATATTACGAGGTTGTGTATTGGACTTGAGGGTAGTTGGGAGGAGTATCTACCGCTAGGCGAGTTCGCCTATAACAACGATTACCAAGCGAGTATCAAGATGGCACCTTATGAGGCGTTATGCGGTGAAAATGTCGCTCACCTACTTGTTGGATGAGTTAAGTGAGCGTCGGTTGTTGGGACCAGAGTTGGTTCTTTGAGGCCGAAGACAAGGTTAAACTAATTGAGCTCGATTGAAAGAAGCTTGGACGGCCGAAGTCTTATCTGCGATCTTAAGCGGAGAGATATTAATTCTTGTGGGAGATCGGGTTTTCTGAAGGTCTCACCGTGGAAGAAAGTATTAAGGTTCGGAAGAAAGGCAAAGTGAGTCAGAGGTTTATTGGGCAGTATAAGGTCTTGAGCGAGTGGGACGATTGCATATCACTCGAGTTGCCGCATGAGAACTAAGTCAAATTCACGATGTGTTCCACGTTTGATGCTTGGCGTTATCGCTCGAGATCCATCACGTGGTGGCGGTAGGGAGATATTGAGGTAAACCGGATATGACCATGGAGGAAGAGCACATCTGATTTTAGATCGCGATGTGAAGGTTACTGCAGAAATCTGCCTTTGGTTAAGGTACTATGGCGGAATCATGGTGTGGAAGAAGCGGCGTGGGAACCCGAGGGGATACGATGAGGCGACAATACCATAACTCTTGACCGAGTAATTTCGAGGTGAAATTATTTTAAGAGGTGAAGCTGTAATATCTCGGGTTAAGGGCTATTTCGTATTGGCATTGTTTGCATGATTAATGGCTTGCTATGATGTTGTTTGTGTAGTTTGGGGCTTAGTTGTAGGCTGGAGTGAGCTGAGTGGGTGGAAAATTTTAGTTTTGGGCTTTGGGTGATAGGAGTGAAGGAGTTGGGGTTATATATTTTATTTGTTGAATTGTGGCATAACAAAGGAGTTGGTGGAGTGGCAAGGCATCGTCACATGGAGAGTGGGGTTGGCGTCAAGCTGCGGGAGGAGGAGGTCTGAGTTCAAGTTGCGAAAATCCCACCTTTGCATCCATTTTGCGGCATGAAGGGAAGAGTTGTAGGAAGTTTGAACTCTAGCATGGACCTTGTCAACTCTTTCAAGCGGTGGGTGGAGAGCAAATGTAGGAGGAGACTTGGTCAAGGGATTGAATTTGTGGTTTGAGAGTGATTGGGGGAGGTTGGCCGATTGTTAGGAGAGTTTTGGGAAGTTGGCGGTTGGTAAGCTTGGGGAGGAGAGTGTGAAACTCCACTTAGGCCAAAGTGCATTTTCGGTCACAATTGTTTTGGTAAGCTAGTTTTGTTTAGTCAAAAGCTAGTAAAGATTTCTTCATTGCAATAGCCTAGCCGAAAAAGAACCTTCCATTTTGCTCCTTGAAGCAAAACATAAAGCAACCTTATTTGCCAACGTTGCACTCTTTCTACATCTTGGTGAGCGAGTGTTCTTTTGCATTCTTCTTCTTTTGTCATTTGTGTAAACAAAACCCCAAGCACCATCAACTTCTTTGAAATTCTACCTTGCTTTTCTCTTTTATTTTTCATTTGAACAAAGTCGACCCTAGTATCCCTTCTCAACTCTTTTCTCTTTCGAAACTTTGTTAGCCGAAAGTCTCTCCAAAACTTTCTTCTCCATTTCCTATTCTTTTTCAAGAACTCATTGGCGAATATCCACCCATTTCCTCTCATTTACTCTCTTTTCTTTCACAAAAGCCGAAAGCACCCCTATTCATCCATTCATCTTTCCTTTATTTTCTTTCTTTTCAAAACCTATTAGTCGCACCTTACTACAACCCTTGCCGTTTTCCTTCTTTGTTTTCTTTAAAGCTCTTCTTTTCTTGATCAAAGGGTGTTAGCCGAATCTTTCTCCTCTCCTAGTGGTGTTTGGTAGCCGAATATTAGGTGTTGTTGGGTGCTTGGTTCCAATTGGTTGGTAGTGGGTAAGTGTTGGCGAATAGCCGTTTCTCCTTTCTACGGTACTTTGCGATTTTTGGTATGTTAAGGGCTGATTTGATGTCGGTTAAAAGGTGTTAACTTCTTGTTGGTAATCATTTGTCGTATAGGGTCCCTTGGGTTCGAATCAAGCAAGGAGAGGCTTCTTACTCATTAAGCAATCGGTAAGTGATGGTGAGATGATGGCTCGTGGTTGATTTGTTTAGTTTTCGATTAAGTATATGGTTCCAAAGAATTAACCACTTTCTTTTTAGGGTGAAGCCGATTTACGAAGGAACCATTGTTGGGTTGGTTTGGTAGGAAACCAAATCAAGTCTAAAATAAGGCTAATGCAACCCTTTGGGTTACCTATTTTGGCCGAATGGTATAGTGCTAATCCTTTGTTGGTAGATTGTAGGATTGGGGTTGTCGAAGCGTCGGGGGCATAGACCGATTTTAGGGATTAACATTTTCGATATATCAGGTGTGTAAATCAACACACTACCTTAACTTAATAATGTGATAACCTATTGTGTAAATGAAACAGTGTGATTGATTATTTCGATACCCATTGAGGTATGGATACGGATTCGGGTAAGTCCGTTTCATTATGAGTTATGTGATGATATGTGATATCATGATTTGTGATACTTTGGGATGCCATATTAAGCATGTGAGCATGATAGCATGATTGCACAATTTTGCATCTAGTATGATATGTGATTGGGTGATATGAGAGAGGGGAAGTATGATATCCGTGTCTTTGGGACCTTGTGTCTTTGGGACACGGAGGTTTGGCACCTCGATTGGTTTGGTACCACATATTTTGTGACTTTGGGTCACGGAGGTTTGGCACCTCGGCGTCTCGTCGGTGGCTTAGTACCACGATGGGTTGGCCCCGATTGATTATCTGGGATTGGCGCCGGTGATTTGGTATCACGATGGGTTGGCCCCATCACGGATTTGTGACTACGGTCACGGTGATTTAGTATCACATTGTGTCTTTGGGACACTAGAGGTTTGGCACCTCATTGCGACTCGTCCACAATGGTTTGGCACCACCATGGGTTGGCCCCACTTATGAGATATGGGATCGTCGCTAGTGATTTGGTATCACTACGATGGGTTGGCCCCATCATTGGATTATTGTGACTTGGTCACGGTGGTTTTAGTACCACAGTATGGATATCGTGACTTTGGGTCACGGTGGTTTAGCACCACCGGTGGTTTGGTACCACCGGGGGTAGAAAAGCGAAATGGTTGGTTAGGATCGGGTGCATTACTTGCATTATTCTGTTATGATATGTGTGTTGGCATGTTATACGGGGAGAGAATTATACTTGAGTCTTGCGACTCACTCTCTCTCCTTTGACTTTTCGGGTGACACTTAGAGCGGACATGGAGCCGGATGGACTCGAGGTGTTCATGCCATGCTCAAATAAAGATTTGCTCAGACTTTTATGGAATTTTGGTACTTAAGTTTCTATTACTATTTGGTTTTATTCGGGTTGTAAATGGCCTTTTTAAGTTATGTTTGTTTATGATTAAGTGGATTTTTAATATATCTTAACAAAATAATTGGGCTAAAATGTGCTAAAATTTGGAAAGATAACGATTTCAAAACTACAAAAGCGACATTTTAAACTATACCATCGGGTATCGCACTAAGATTTGGAATAACAGAGAACTCAAATGTTTTCTAACTTAGACACGATTTTCACTAAGACATAATGTTTTTGTATCAATAATAAACAACTCAAACTTCTTAACGGGATAAACCTGTTTTGTCTACCCATCGGAGTAAGTTTTTAAAATTTCCAGGTTTTCTAATACATCATCAAATTTCAATCAAACCTACTCAAGTTTTTCTTCAAATGCACAATCTAGCGAAGTGTTTTTCTCCAACTTTTAAACTCAAACCTAAACCTCTCAAAAACCTTTTTCCCTGTAACATACCAGATTCGATCGAGGTGTATTGACTGGGTTTGGGGTGTTACATTACCCGAGTGCCTTTAAATAATTACTCCAAGCGTTCTGCTTTCCTATTAATCGGCAACCTTATGTTAGTAATCTTGACTTAAACACTAACTAAATAACTTGCTTAAATTAGATCTTACCATTACTTACCAAAATCAAATACTAGAGATCGAGGCCCTGAATCGGTGCTTTTACGTTTCCTGCGTACCTAGAAGAGATCGATTACCAAAAGTGTTTAGGAGCCCTTCCTGCCGAAATCAATACTTTATTCTTGTAAAAAGTCGACAGAACATGAGTGAAAAGAACAATAGGTATTCAGCCAAGGTACTCACCTTCTTAAATCGTTTGCCACGGAAGATTCAAGGAGATCTACCCTACTTTAATATTCGGCCAAGATGGGTTCAAAGAAGGAAGAGAGATTCGGCACACAAGTGAAAAGTAGATTCGGCTATGGTTTGGAAAGAAGGAAAATAATGGGGAAGAAGGTGTTAAAAGTTTGACTTAAGGGGATTTTGAGAAGAGAGGGTGTAAAGAGAAGGTGGTTTCGGTTTGGCAATCATGAAGAAGGAGAAAGAAAAGGAAAGAGTAGGTGTTTTTAGTGAGAGATCAAAAGTAGAAGAAGAAAAGATGGTGATGTAGAAATCGGTTTTGAGAAGGAAAGAAAGAAGAATGGTAATTGCTTAGCCGGAAATTAAGAGTAAAAGATTTAGCAAATTCGACACTATCCCCCCTTTTACTTGCAGTCCACTCCTTCCAAAGGAGTTGAAATTCATCCACTACCTTAATTTACTCTAGGCCACTTGTTTGATTCAATTCAAAATAACTTGAATTAATCCCCATAATCAATTAATAATCCAAATAATAACCCTTTTATCTACTATTATCTTGTTATAATAATAATATTATCCTGATTATCTCTTATTATCTAATACTAATAAATAAAAAGAGTTTAAAGAGAGAAAGAACTCTCCTTCCTATGCCGTCAAAATAAAGAGTAAAAAGGGAGAATTGTGACTCGAACCAAGGCTCTCCCTTCCCTTGTGGCGTCACATGTAACTCCCAAGTAGTCCTCCTTTTGCCACTTTTCCAAGGCTCATTTTGTGTCAATAAATCCTCTATTTAATCTTGTAACCCATACTTGCTAGAGCTCCTTACCTTTAAAGTTTCCAAATACAATTTTATACTAAACCGAGCCAACTTAAAACCCTTAATTAAATCTTATCACTCCATAAATAATACCATAACAATTCAAACACTAAGAAAAACATTTAATCACAAATAGCCCCGGTTTTAGGATGTTACAATGTATAATTAAGAAAATTATAAATCACAAAATTATATACCTTTATTAACTATTACAAAATTAGCCATTCCTTCACGGCATGTATACACTTAACCATTTGACTCATATCCTATTAGACTAGCAAGTAAAATATCATATTATTTTCATCCAAACACATATGTCACTTTAATATCATCACCCTATAAACAAACATAACATTTATGCAACATTTTTTTATACGCATAATAGTATATCATCATGAACCAATATATAAGCATAAAATGTAACCCTTATACACCCTATTCGCATGTTAATTACCAAGCATAAATCACATTCACAAACCGATTCCTCTCGCTCTCTCCCATTTCGGCTATTAAAATTTGGTTCAAGGGTAGCACAGAGAGCTTAACCATGCAATATTAAGCTAACCTTTGTTAGTACAATTTGTAATCATCCTTAGCCATCACAAGCCGAACCTAAGTATTCAATTTCTTATGATTTTTACAATGGTATATGTATATATTTTACTAATAACTTACCACTCATAACCATTAACATGGCATCTTTAATAATCCAAATAGACCAAATTAATTCACACCCGAAAGTACATTCTATCAACTATATCTACCTCATTCGAACCAAATCAAAACAAATGCAAAACATATCAATATATCATGCTTATCCCAAATGCATCACATCTATATATAATAGGCATACTACTTATTTAATATAATGCATGTTATAACTCGTCAAGCATCTGTCATTTTCTTCATTGTTAAAACACAGGACTACATGCCACAACACGCATGTCATATGACCACATTCCATACATGATTAAACCATGGCCAAATTTCACATCCCTTAATCTTATAACCAAGCCACTATATCAAGAACATAGGAATTAAACTTGATCAAAAGAAATAGCCATTTTCCCAAGGTTATACATATATACAAGACCGAATGTCATTAGTCTAAACCTTAGTCTAACCTATACATGCCTTAAATTCAAAATTAAGATTAAGTACCAAAAGGGGTGATAGTGTGGTTGACTTTTCTGACGATCCTCAGATGCCCGTAGCTTAATCGAAATCTATAAAACAGAACAAAGATCACACATTGAATAAGCTCACTAACTTAGTAAGTCTTAAGCAAATTTAAAGAAAATAATTCAATTAGACACCTAAACCTTCCAAGTTAAATACTTGATATTAATACAAACTTTAACAAATCACACATATGGTATCACATTATCGAACTTCAATATCATCTTTAACCTGACATTTCTCATTATCCTACCTTTAACAAATAGTTCATTAATTCAACTCAAAATTCAAATGATAAACATCCATTTCTTTCCAAATACTCAATTCGTATGCACATCATTTTAAATAGAATCATATACAAGAGCATATATATATACGCTCATTCACTTCACATCTTATCACTCCCCAGGTTCAATATGCACGAAATATCAATATGATTTCCTAAACAAACAACCGAATATACATACATAATCATATACCACATTTTCATCCAACATCACATATATATACATATAATTGAACGAATATATAAACTTGATTAAACAATTCACAAGTACTTACCTGTACGGCTCTGTAATTTAATTCATACGAATAAGCTTAAGTTTGTCCTTTTGACAACATAACTCCATCAGTTTATATGCATAAGCTCGTATTTAAAAATCAAGGCATTTAGCACCTTTGAGCAATAAGCGAAACTTTTCACCGGCACGAGGCCTACTAGCCTCAAAGCCTAATACATTTCACCGGCACAGGCCTGCTAGGCATTTAGCCCGATACTTTCCACTGGCACAAGGCCTTCTAGGCATTTAGCATGATACTTTCGATATAATTCAAATATAACATGTGTCGTGCTTATTTTAAATCACTTTACAAAATGAAATCAATTAACTTTAACTACCATTCATAATCAAATCTTCATTTCAGATTTGGCTATGATTAAATTTCAATCTAATAGTTCAAAGTTCGAAATGTAAATTATATTACGAACAACATTTACAGTAATAACTTGCTTAAGGACTTACCTCGTCTATCGACGGACAATGAAGACCGGCTATTCGATAACTTTCGCCTTTCCTTGATCCAAATCCGTTTTTCTTTGTTCTTGATCTAAACACATTAAAATTTAGCTCATTCAAGCACATTTCATCTCAATTTTGTCCCAAAACACATAGATGTACAATTTACTATTTTACCCCTAATATTTCATAATTTAACAAATTAGTCCAATTTGTATAAAACACGAAATACACCAAATTTGATTATACATATCAAGGGCTGAATGCTCCATATACCTATACAGATGCATACATTTCATTTATTTTGAAATTGGGCCCCTCAAAATTTTATTTTTTATAATTTAGCCCTAAATACTCTATTTCACCAAAATTTCCCATTCAAAACTTATTAATATCTAACATAACTTTAATATTTTTCCAACAAACATCATAAAACACAAACATATAACCATGGCATTTTACATAAACATCATCCATTCATGAAATTAAGACATGGGTTTTAAAGCTCTCGAAGCAACGATTACAAAAACGTAAAAATTATAGAAAATTGACCAAAAACTAACCTTAAATCACCAAATTTCTCTTGATGAGAATGCTAAACCTTGTTCTTCTTTTCTTTTATTTTACATTTGTATGTTTGGCAAGAACAATGCAAATGAGACCACTTTCTATGTTTCTTTTATTTTATTATAAACATAACTTTATAAAATAATTAAAATATAACTTTAGTTATTTTATAAATGAAATAAACATATAATGTAATGATACACCACTAGTCATTGACGTCCACTATCCTTTGAATTGGGTAATTTGCACTTTAAATGCTCCCAATTAGAGAAACAACTTTAAATTAGTCTTTACACTTTAAATTATCAAGTTTATAATTTACGCGATTAAGCCCTTTTTATTTAATTAAGCATACAAATGATTAAATTTTTCTACGAAACTTTCACACACATCAATTCACATATAATAAGCACAGAATATAGTATCTAAATATATTTCAGACTCGAATTCGTGGTCCCAAAACCACCGTTCGAATTAGGGTCATATTCGAACTGTTACATTGAGGACGTGGGTATGGTGGAAATGGGAGAAAATGGGCTAAAAATTTTTTTAGGGTTGGTTTTGGGGGAGGTGACGGTTTAGGTTGCTTAAATAGGGGTGAGAGCACGGACTGGGGCCACAGTTGTGCTCAATTTTTATGTGCCCGTGTTTTTCGTGATTTTGAATTTTGGGCGCGTTCAGGTGAGTGGCCACGGTCGTGGGTATTTATGGCACGCTTGTGTCTTTCTTCACACGGTCATTTAAAATGAGCGTGCTCCTCTCGTGTTCGATAAGTCAGAATGTTGGCATGGTTAGACGGCACGGGCATGTTCTGCCCGTGGTTTGCAAGTTAGTATCTTCACATAATCGTAGGGCACGACCATGTTTAGCCCGTGCTTAACAAGTCAGTGACCTTGTACGGGAGGTTGGCACGGGCGTGGGGTATTATCGTCGCCCTTGTTGGGGAAATTTTTTCTATGTTCGTGCACAGCTACTGGCACGCCCATGGATCATCCCTTGGCTTCCACACGGCCACAGGCACACCCGTGTGTAGGGCCGTGTGACCCTAACCTACACTTCATTAATTTAATTAGTATGGAGTCGGGTGCTTTAGAATAAAAGTTAGTGATTTAGTACTGGTGTGCCTCAGAAGCACTCATTATAGTCTTGTTTTCATTTCTAAAGAAGGTTCACGGGCTAAAGCTCCTCTCATATCCCTAAAATCTGCACCATTATAAATTTTGAGTCGGTGACCATTTACCTTGAATGTGCCCTTAGTGGGGTGAGTTACCTCGATTGTGCCATATGGAAAGATTGTTTTGATGATGAATGGGCTTGACCATCTTGATTTCAGCTTCCCAGGGAATAGTTTGAGCCTTGAGTTGTATAGTAGGACAAAGTCTCCTACTTTGAATTGTTTTGATTTCTTGAGACGAGCATCACAGCGTCGTTTTGTTGCCTCTTTGTATAGGTTTGAGTTCTCGTACGCCTCGACTCTCTATTCGTGTAATATCCTTAAATCGAGGCTTTGCATTTTATTTGCTTTCATGTAGTTAGTATGGTTGTCATGTTAGTTTGGGCTATTTTGGGGTCTAGGCATGAGCGAGGATAGGCTGTGTTTCTTTAAAATTTGCGTTTTGGGCTTCTAGAAGAGGGAGCTATTTGAGCTAGGTGTTAAGAGTAATTGGTAGCTAGATTTGTGCAAGAATCCAAGTGGTAAAGTGGCAGCGGAGGCGCCACTTAAGGCACATGGGAGTGATGCCTCATACAAGTTGGAGGGCTGAGTTCGAGTAATGTGAAGACCCTTTTACGCTTGTTATTTTGGCCTTGAGGATAAGGGAGGAGTTGTGCTCGGGATGGACTGTGGTAGAAAGGTGTTGAAGGAGTCAACAAATTCAAATAAGTGGAATAGAGAATTTTGAGGAGTTTGAAACATTCAAATGAGTTTGAATGTGTGGCCAGGAGAATTTCGTGGAGGAAAAAAGGGGATGGACGCTTGAGCCTAGAGTTGGACGAATGCTAAACACTAGGGAGGGAGAATCGATTTTGGCTACTTTTGGGGGGGTGGCCGAATGTGGGTGTAGGCCTAGGTAAAGTGTGCAAATTCAGCTAGTTAGGGAACCTTAGAGATTTCTCTTCTCATTTCTTTTGGTGACCGAAAATAAACCCCTCTCATTTGGCATTTTTGTTTTTTTCTTCTTTTCTCTCATCTACTCAAACTGAATACTCTCCTAGGTCTCCTCCTCTTTTCTATTCTTTTTTTGTTGTTAGTCGAATCTCTTCTACTTACTTTTCTTCATTTTGTACCAAAGCCGAAATCATCATTCCACCTCTCTTTCAATTTCTTTCTTCTCCCAATCTCTCTTGTACCGAAATACCTAAACTTGTCTCCTCTTTTCTCATCACTTGACCATAGCCAAAACACCTTGATTCTCATTACCTTAGTTTAATCTGCTATCAATCACTGAAAGTCGAAGATCACATTTTCTATTGCTTTTAGCCGAGTCATTGCAGAATTGGTAAGATCTCTGTCGTTTCTTCTTTGCAATATCTCTTTCTTTCTTATCTTCTTTCAAAATTGAATCACTTTCTTATTATCTGGATGGTTGATTCTTTCTTTTCACTCTTTCATCTTAGAAGCCGAATATTCTTGGTGGTGTCTGCTTGCCGAATTTTCTCCTCTTCTTGAGTAGTGCCGAGTTCTCTTAAGTGCCAGAGGGATCTCTTGTGTTAAGGTTAGTGATGTTCTCTTGAATCGTTATCTTCTTTTCTGGGATTCTCATGCTAAAGCTGAATGGCTAGTTGGCCTTATGTGAGGGCTTGGCCGAATGTAGGTGGTGAAGGGTGGTGTCGCTTTTCAGTAGAGATATTCGGGATTCACTTGACTTGTGGATCAAATCTAGCATTTCAGGAATTATCGATCTAGGTAAGGGTGTTCGCTTTAAGTATTTGGTTAACCTTTTAGTTTGGGTTTCACTGCTTTAATCTGAGTTAGTGACTAAGGTGTGTATGGACTCGAAGGCTAACTAAGCAGTAGAAAGGTGTTAGATCTGAGACCCCATCCCTAAGTTCAAGAGGCGGTGTATGTCTGCGGTTCATGATTAGCCACACAGGTGTGGACCATTGATCCGAGCAAGAGAGTAGGCGGATAAGCGGTAGTGTCGTTTAACGATAGTGCCAATGTAGAAAGTGTAGTTTTGCGAGTAATCAGGTGTGTAACCCTTACACACTTCATACGTTAATATGTTATTGTGTTGTATATTATCTAAGGTAGGATTAAGCATGGCAAGCGATAAGTTACCCTTGTGGGTAAGCGAGGACTCGGGTAAGACCATTTTGGTGGTTGTTGTGATTTGATGCTATTAAATATGACATGTACCATGTTTATTCAATTAAATGTTAGTCATGATCATAATATGTTGAAAAGTATGTGCATGAAACATGGTTATGATGAGAGGAGGGAAGATATGATTTTCAGATTTGTCACGGTGGTTTGGTACCACCGATGGGTTGGCCCACTTCTCATTATCTTGTGACTAAGTCTCGGTGGTTTGGTACCACAAAGTGGGTTGGTCCCCATGATTATTTGTGACTACGATCACGGTGGTTTGGTACCACATATGATTTTCTTTGTGACTTCGTCCCGGTGGTTTAATGCCACGATGGGTTGGCCCACATGATATAAAAAGGGATGCGTCATCGGTGGTTTGGTACCTGGCGTGGGTTGGCCCCACACATGATTATTGTGACCTCGGTCACGGTGGTTTGGTTACCACATATATTTAATTGTGACTTGACCACCGGTGGTTTGGCACCACCGGTGGTTTGGTTCCACGGGGTAGAATTGGGAGTTTGGATGGATAGGTTGGATGGGTTGCATGTCCTGCATATTAGCATATGAATTTGTGTAAGAGCTTATGATCTATCGGATGGGGATTTACGCACTGGGTCTCGAGGACTCACCCTTTTCCATTAAACATTTTACGGGTGATTCTTAGATCGCGGAGGAGGAGCCAAGGAGGACTTGAGGTGGCCATGTAGAATATTTTTTACTTTACCATTTACTCTAGACTAAATTTTCCTTTAAGTTTGATTTTTGGTTGTAATAAGGCCACTTAAATTTAATTTTTGGGTTTATTATTTGGTTTGGGGTTTCCTTTTAAAAAAAGAAAAGAAAAGTATTATTAGCATTTAAACGCTAAAAACCATGTTTACAGATCTATAAAAAGAATGTTTTCCAAAACTTAACTATATCTTTGGGTTTTTTTCAAAAAATTACTACCATCGGGTAACTTTAATTACCAAATAATAACAAGACAACATTGTCTCTTTAAATTGAGGCCCATAACGTTTTCAAACAATTCTATCATTACAAACTCATTTTTTTCCTTTCTTCTAAGATTTTCAAATAGCTCACTCAAGATTGAAACAACATATTGGTTTCAAAATGTTTTCATCCCTGTGACACACCAGATTCGATCGTAGCGTTTTGGCCGGGTTGGGGTGTTACAATTTTGAATATCGAGCGGGGTTCAAAGCTTCGGTTGTGGGTATAAGGCCCAAAAATGTTTTAAGTAAGGGTTTGCAAAATGGTTTTGATGGAAAATATATATTTGGGAAAGCATAGCTTTGAGTCTCCGGCACCAATCTGCAATGGTAAGTCTTCTAATTGTTAAATGTATGATGTGGATGTTGGTATGTTAATATAGGAATTTACTCTAGGTGGCTTTGAAGGATTGTGTGAATTTGAAACAACTCTTGTAATAAATTACTCATAAAGCTGTCTTTGTAATAAGCGATTGGAAGAAACCTAACTCATAAAATTACATGTCAGTTAATTAAGTGAGCATAAGTCATGAGTACTCGAGGGCGTGGTCGTGTCTGGCGTGGATGTGGTAGGGGTAGGATGACTATATACGAACTCGTAGAGATCTGGTCATAGGTCGAGGAAAATGAGGTACCACCATTGCCGGTACATGGTATTGAGTTTTAGGATCGGCGGGAGGTGATGATCTGGTGTCTCGAGCGATCTTGTGGGTTACGGAGAGAGTTGCGGGAGTAGGTGGTGATGCGGGGCTTAGAAATCGTATGCGAATGACTCAAGAGCCAATGGAGTGAAAATATTTAGGGTGTTTACGGTGTGGCCCTAGCAATTTGAATATTGGTTAGAGGTAACGAGTGCATAATGGATGATTTAGACTTTCTTCTTTGAGGAGAAGTTGAAAGGGATGGCGTCTCTTCTCGGGATGAGTCTTATCGATGGTGGCTCACGCGATCGAAATGGTGCGATGGTCAATGACATCACTTGGGATTTCTTTAAAGCGACTTATCGGAGGAAGTATGTTGGGTCTAGTTATCTTGATGCACGACATAAGGCATTTTAAACTTGGTTCGAGGGAATAAGTCGGTATCTGATCTGAGGCAAAATTCCTAAGGTTGAGCAGATTATGCTCGAGTATCGTGGCCCACGGAACAATGGCTATGTCGAGTTTGAGGACGAAATTTGAGAGATGAGTTGCGGTTGTTGATCGCTCACGTGACAAGAGAATTCTTGTTTTGGTAGAAGGCCAAAATAGTCGAGGAGTGAAGGAGTCCTGAAGCGAACTTGGATAGAAATAGGAGCAAGAGGTTTTGGGCCATCAAGGTCTGCTGAAAATCCTCAGAAAAGGGCTAGATTTGTCGGACCGAGTTAATCTGCAGGGCCTGTTACTACTACTCAATGGCCACTGCAGTGTGCTCGTTGTGGGAAGTCTCATATAGGGGAGTGTTGGGCTCGTAGTAGAGGGTGTTTTGAGTGCGAGTCGTTGGATCACCGAGTAAGAGATTGCCCACGTAAGTTAGCTAGGATGCGGTCTGAGGGACAAGGGCGTGCTCAGTTTAGGAGTGGTGGACAGCAACCACAGAGGGGACGTGGTTCAGTCAGGGGAGGTAATAGTTCTGGATGGGGCTGTGGAGCACCAGACAGAGGTGTTGGAAGTGCTAAGGTAAGACAGCTTGGGCTGGCTTATGTTGGAAGACATCGAGAGGAGGGCTACGTACCGATACGTTCTTAATTCTTGGTTGTCCTTATACTACTCTGGTTGATGTTGGTTCGACGCACTCGTATGTTGCTAGTAGTATAGTGGGAACTTTGAACTTAGCCTATGAAACTTCTTTTAGGGAGATGACTGTAGTTACCCTCTAGGACACTCTGTGGTAGTGAACAAACTATATAGGGATGTACTCTTAGGACTTCAAGGGGTAGTGTTCTTGGCTAATCTGATGGAACTTCCTTTTGGGGAGTTCGATTTAATCTTAGGTATGGACTGGTTGGTAAGGTCTCGGTGAATCTAGGTATGCGGCTAAACATATGAGGTTGAGAACGGATGAGGTGGAGAGGTGGTGATGTTAGGTGAGAGAAGGAACTACCTAGCTAATGTGGTGTCTGCTTTGAAGGCTGAGAAAATGGTGAGGAAGGGTTGCGAGGCATTTATGGTGCATGTTTGTGCTTTGGAAGCCAAGAAATCAACTGTGGGGAATGTCCGAACGGTAAAGGAATTTGCTGATGTATTTCCAGAGGAGCCTTCGAGTTTGCCTCCGAATTGCGAAGTTGAGTTTAGTATAGACCTACTACCAGGAACCGCGCCAATGTCTATTGCCCCATATAGGATGGCGCCAAAGGAGTTAGTGGAGCTGAAAGCACAGATTTAGGAGTTACTGGATCGAGGTTTTATTAGGTCGAGTGTATCACCTTGGGGCGCCGTACTTTTGTTAAGAAAAAAGATGGAATGATGCGGATGTGTATAGATTACCATCAATTTGAATAAGTTGACGATTAAGAATAGGTATTCATTCTGGGGATAGGCGACTTATTTGATCAAGCTGAAGGGCGTCAATTTTCTCTAAGATTGATTTGAGGTCATGATATCACCGACTTAAGGTAAAGGAAGTTGATATCTATAAGACGGCGTTCTGCACTCGTTATGGTCACTACGAGTTTTTGGTAATGCCATTTGGATTGACCAATGTGCTAGCAGCATTCATGGACATGATGAGCAAGGGTGTTTAGTGATGCTTGGATCGATTAAATGCGTAATATTTATAAATGATATCTTGGTGTACTCGAGATGCGAGGAGGAGCACGATCTCGCATCTCGTGTGGTTTCTGATTTTGAGGAAAGGAAGTTATTCGTAAAGTTTAGTAAGTCACGAGTTACGGTTGAGGAAGTAACCTTCTTGGGTCACGTGGTGTCAGCTGAGGGGATTAGGATAGACCCTCGGAAGGTGGAAGCCATATTGGAATGGAAGCCACCTAGGTTTGTGGCAGAGATTCAAAGTTTTTTGGGTTTAGCAGGATACTACAGAAGGTTTGTGAAAGGATTCTCTTTGATTGCGGTAGATTAACCAAGTTGTTAAGGAAAGGAGTTCCGTTTGTGTGGTCGGACAAACAACAAGAGAGTTTTGAGAAGTTAAAGAAGATTTTGTGAAGCTCGATTCGATTGACTTTGAAGTAGGGAAAGAATTTAGAGTTTATTGTGATGCGTCTCATACTGGGTTAGGATGTGTACTAATGCAAGGGGAAAGGTAATAGCGTATGCTTCTCGACAGTTGAGACCTCACGGAGTGAATTACCTAACGCATGATCTGGAGTTGGTTGCTGTGGTTTTTGCTTTGAAGATTTGGAGACATTACTTGTATGGGGAGAAGTCTATAGTCTAAACGGATCACAAGAGTTTGAAATACCTTCTTACCTAGAAGGAGTTGATTCTAAGGCAGCGTAGGTGGATCGAATTGTTAAAGGATTATGATTGCTCGATCGAGTACCATTTGGGAAAAGCCAATGTGGTGGCAGATGTGCTGAGTCATAAAGTGGTGTCGGACTTGAGAGCAATGTTTGCTCATCTTAGTGCGTATATGATGGAAATGCTAAGCTATGCGCAAGTAAAATCGACATGGGTTAGCGGTGAAGGAAGCGGTTAGTCGATGAAGTCTTAAGTGCTCAATGTTTGCAAGTGCGAGAATGGTGGATTAGAGGGGTATAATTTGAGCGATGAAGGTGTGTTGTGTTTTCAAGGAAAATTTTGTATCTTTGAAGGATGTGGAGTTGAGGCAAAAATTCTTTAGGAGGCACATAGCGGTGCATCGCTATTCATCTGAAGGTAGTAAGATGTCTTAGAGATTTGCGAAAGCGATTTTGGTGGCGGAGTTTAAAGTGTGAAATGTGAAATTTGTAAGCAAGTTATACGGCGTGTTAGCAAGTCAAGTAGAGCATCGATTACCTTGAGGTTGTTGCGATCGATAAAGATTCATGATGGAAGTGGGAAAGGATTATGATGGATTTTGTCGGTGGGTTACCCTTCACGCCTTGAAGATGGATTTAGTATGGGTGATTGTGGACCTTTTGATGAAATCGGCTCATTTCATACCGATTGAATTGGATTACTCACTTTGCAAAGATTATCTAAGTTGTATGTGGCGAAATTTAAGACTTCATTGGGTGCGATGTCGATTATCTCAAATAGGGACCCCGATTCACGTTAAGATTTTGGAAGCGTTGCATCGGGCTTTGGGTACTAAGTTGGATTTGATGGTCGGATAGGCGGTCGAGAGGTGATTGATTCTAGAGGATATGTTGAGGGGTTGTATGTTGGATTTACGGGTACAGGAAGAATTTCTACCGTTGGCGAGTTAGCGTAAAATAATAGCTACCGAGCAAGTATTGAGATGTACCGTATGAAGTGTTATGCAGACGGAGATGTCGTACACCTATGTGTTGAAACGAGTTGGGTGAGTGTCGGTTGTTGGGTCGAGTTGGTTCTTTGAAAGCAGAGGATAAGGTTAGGTTGATTCAAGCTAGGTTGAAGGAAGCTTGGATAAGCGAAGTCTTATCTGATCTTAAGCGGAAGGATATTGAGTTTGCGATGGGTGACGAGTTTTCACGAAAGTGTCGCCGTGGAAGAAAATCTTGAGATTTGGCGAAAAAGGCAAAGTGAGCCCTAGGTTCATCGGACGCCTACAGGTGTTGAAGCGTGTAGGACGATAGCTTATCGGCTAGAGTTACGGCAATTGAGTCGAGATCCATGGCGTGTTTCATGTTTCCATCTTGGTGCTTCTCGTTTGATCCAAATCGCATGTTGTGCTAGTGGAGGAGATTAAGATGAGCATGATTTGTCTTTAGAGGAGGGCAGGTCCGAGATCACGGGCCAGGATATTAAATTTTGTGTAGAAAATCAGGTTCCTTTGGTAAAAGTGTTATGGTGAAACCATGGGAATGAGAAGAAGCCACGTGAGAGGAGGATGTGATCTTGGCTGACAATACCTCTAACTCTTTTGAGCAGGTAATTTGAGTGAAATTATTTTAAGGGTAGAAGCTGTAACATCCTTAATCGGGGTTTTGCATTTATCTACTTGCATGTAGTTAGTATGGTTGTCATGTTAGTTTGGGCTATTTTGGGGTCTAGCCATGAGCTAGGGATAAACATGTGTTTTTTTTGAAATTTGCATTTTGGGCTTCTAGAAGAGGGGAGCTATTTGAGCTAGGTGTTAAGATAATTGGTAGCTAGATTTGGCGCAAGAATCCGAATGGTAAAGTGGCAGGGAGGCGCCACTTAAGGCACATGGGAGTGGCGCCTCATACAAGTTGGAGGGCACGAGTTCGAGTGCGAAGACCCTTTACGCTTGTTATTTTGGCCTTGAGGACAAGGGAGGACTTGTGCTTAGGATAGGCTATGGTGGATAGGTGTTGAAGGAGTCAACAAATTCAAATAAGTAGAAGAAGATTAAGAAGTTTGAAACATTCAAGCGAGTTTGAATGTGTGGCGAAGAATTTACGTGGAGGAAAAGGGGATGGACACATGAGCCTAGAGTTGGCCAGAATGCTAAACCTAGGGAGGGAGAATCGGTTTTAGCTAGTTTTGGGGGGTGGCGAATGTGGGTGTAGGCACGGATGAGGTGTGCAATTGACTAGTTAGGGAACCTTAGAGATTTTTCTTCTTATTTCTTTTGTTGACGAAATTAAACCCTCTCATTTGGCATTTTGTTTTTTCTTCTTTTTTCTCATCTACTCAAACCGAACACTCTCCTAGGTCTCCTCCTCTTTTCTATTATTTTTTATTGTTGGCAATCTCTTCTTACTTGCTTTTTTCATTTTGTACCAATCTGAAATCATCATTCCACCTCTGTTTGAATTCTTTCTTCTCCCAATCTCTCTTGTCTTGAAATACCTAAACTTGTCTCCTCTTTTCTCATCTCTTGATTATAGCAAAACCCTTGATTCTCATCACCTTAGTTTAATCTGCTATCAATCCTTTGGCCAGAAGATCACATTTTCAATTCTTGTAGAATCGTTCTGATTATTGGTAAGATCTCTGTCGTTTCTTCTTCACAATATCTCTTTCTTTCTCATCTTCTTTCAAAATCGAATCACTTTCTTATTATCTAGATGGTTGATTCTTTCTTTTCACTCTTTCATCTTAGAAAGGATATTCTTGGTGGTGTGCCTTGCAAGATTTCTCCTCTTCTTGACTAGTGTGAATTCTCTTAAGTGCTAGAGGGATCTTTTGTGTTAAGGTTAGTGATGTTCTCTTGAATCGTTATCTTCTTTTGGATTCTCATGCCAAGATGAATGGCTAGTTGGTCTTATGTGGCGCTTGGTGAATGTAGGTGGTGAAGGGTGGTGTCACTTTTCGATGGAGATATTCGGGATTAACGCTTGACTTGTGGATCAAATCCACGGAGGTTGGCACGGCGTGGGGTATTATCGTCGCCCTTGTTGAGGAATTTTTTCTATATTCGCAGATTCCATCGCACGCCCATGGATCATCCCCGGCTTCCACACTACCACGGCACACCTGCAGTGTGTAGTGACCCTAACCTACACTTCATTAATTTAATTAGTATGGAGTCAGGTGCTTTAGAATAAAAAGTTAGTGATTTAGTACTCGGGTCGCCTCCCGAGAAGCACTCATTTATAGTCTTAAGCTAGACTTACCTGCTTTCATTTCTAAAGAAGGTTCACTGAGTCAAGCTCCTCTCATATCCCTAAAATCGCACCATTATAAATTTTGAGTCATTGACCATTTACCTTGAATGTGCCCTTAGTGGGGTGAGTTACCTCGATTGTGCCATATGGAAAGATTATTTTGATGATGAATGGGCTTGACCATCTTGATTTCAGCTTCCCAGGGAATAGTTTGAGCCTTGAGTTGTATAGTAGGACAAAGTCTCCTACTTCAAATTGTTTTGATTTCTTGAGACGAGCATCACAGCATCATTTTGTTGCCTCTTTGTATAGGTTTGAGTTCTCGTATGCCTCGACTCTCTATTCGTGTAATATCCTTAAATCGGGTCTTTGCATTTTATTTGCTTTCATGTAGTTAGTATGGTTGTCATGTTAGTTTGGGCTATTTTGGGGTCTAGGCATGAGCCAGGGATAGGCCTGTGTTTCTTTAAAACTTGCGTTTTGGGATTCTAGAAGAGGGGAGCTGTTTGAGCTAGGTGTTAAGAGTAATTGGTAGCTAGATTTGACGCAAGAATCCAAGTGGTAAAGTGGCAAGGGAGGCGCCACTTAAGGCACATGGGAGTGACGCCTCATACAAGTTGGAGGGCCTGAGTTCGAGTAACAGAAGACCCTTTTCTGCTTGTTATTTTTGACACCAGGACAAGGGAGGAGTTGTGCTCAGGATGGACTGTGGTGGAAAGGTGTTGAAGGAGTCAACAAATTCAAATAAGTGGAATAAAGAATTTTGAGGAGTTTGAAACATTCAAATGAGTTTGAATGTGTGGCCAGGAGAATTTCGTGGAGGAAAAAAGGGGATGGATGCTTGAGCCTAGAGTTGGATGAATGCTAAACACTAGGGGAGGGGGGAGAATCGATTTTGGCTACTTTTGGGGGGGTGGCCGAATGTGGGTATAGGCCTGGGTAAGGTGTGCAAATTCAGCTAGTTAGGGAACCTTAGAGATTTCACTTCTCATTTCTTTTGGTGAACGAAATTAAACCCCTCCCATTTATCATTTTTATTTTTTTCTTCTTTTCTCTCATCTACTCAAACTGAATACTATCCTAGGTCTCCTTCTCTTTTCTATTATTTTTTTTGTTGTTAGTCGAATCTCTTCTACTTACTTTTCTTCATTTTGTACCAAAGCCGAAATCATCATTCCACCTCTCTTTCAATTTCTTTCTTCTCCAAATCTCTCTTGTACCAAAATACCTAAACTTGTCTCCTCTTTTCTCATCATTTGACCATAGCCAAAACCCCTTGATTCTCATTACCTTAGTTTAATCTGCTATCAATCACTGAAAGCCGAAGATCACATTTTCTATTGCTTTTACCCAAGTCATTGCAGAATTGGTAAGATCTCTGTCGCTTCTTCTTTGCAATATCTCTTTCTTTCTTACCTTCTTTCAAAATCGAATCACTTTCTTATTATCTGGATGGTTGATTCTTTCTTTTCACTCTTTCATCTTAGAAGCTGAATATTCTTGGTGGTGTCTGCTTGCCGAATTTTCTCCTCTTCTTGACTAGTGCCGAGTTCTCTTAAGTGCCAGAGGGATCTCTTGTGTTAAGGTTAGTGATGTTCTCTTGAATCGTTATCTTCTTTTCTGGGATTCTCATGCCAAAGCTGAATGGCTAGTTGGCCTTATGTGAGGGCTTGGCCGAATGTAGGTGGTGAAGGGTGGTGTTGCTTTGTAGTATAGATATTCGGGATTCGCTTGACTTGTGGATCAAATCCAGCATTTCAAGAATTATCGATCTAGGTAAGGGTGTTCACTTTAAGTATTTGGTTAACCTTTTAGTTTGGGTTTCACTGCTTTAATCTAAGTTAGTGACTAAGGTGTGTATGGACTCGAAGGCTAACTAAGCGATAGGAGGTGTTGGATCTGAGACCCCATCCCCTAAGTTCAAGAGGCAGGCTGCATCTGCGGTTCGCGATTGGCCACCTGGGTGTGGACCAGCATCTGAGCAGGAGAGTAGACAGATAGCGGTAGTGTCGTTTAACGATAGTGCAGACGTAGAAAGTGTAGTTTTACGAGTAATCAGGTGTGTAACCCTTACACACTTCATACGTTAATATGTTATTGTGTTGTATATTATCTAAGGCCGGATTAACTGTAGCAAGCGATAAATTACCCTTGTGGGTAAAAGCGAGGGCTCCGGGTAAGACCATTTTGGTGGTTGTTGTGATTTGATGCTATTAAATATGACATGTACCATGTTTATTCAATTAAATGTTAGTCATGATCATAATATGTTGAAAAGTATGTGCATGAAACATGGGTATAATGAGAGGAGGGGGAAGATATGATTTTCAGACTGTCACCAGTGGTTTGGTACCACACAGTGGGTTGGCCCCACTTCTCATTATCTTGTGACTAAGTCTCAGTGGTTTGGTACCACAAAGTGGGTTGGCCCCCCACATGATTATTTGTGACTACGGTCACCAGTGGTTTGGTACCACATATGATTTTCTTTGTGACTCATCCCAGTGGTTTAATGCCACAGTGGGTTGGCCCCACATGATATAAAAAGGGATCATCATCAGTGGTTGGTACCACAACATGGGTTGGCCCCACACATGATTATTGTGACCTCGGTCTCCAGTGGTTTGGTACCACATATATTTAATTGTGACTTTGGCCACCAGTAGTTTGGCACCACCAGTGGTTTGGTACCACACGGGGTAGAATTGGGAGTTTCGGATGGATAGGTTGGATGGGTTGCATGTCCTGCATATTCGCATATGAATTTGTGTAAGAGCTTATGATCTATCGGATGGAGATTTACGCACTGGGTCTCGATGACTCACCCCTTTCCGTTAAACATTTTACGGGTGATTCTTAGATCGCGGAGGAGGAGCCAAGGAGGACTTGAGGTGGCCATGCAAAATATTTTTTACTTTACCATTTACTCTAGACTAAATTTTCCTTTAAGTTTGATTTTTGGTTGTAATAAGGCCACTTAAATTTAATTTTTGGGTTTATTATTTGGTTTGGGGTTTCCTTTTAAAAAAAGAAAAGAAAAGTATTATTAGCATTTAAATGCTAAAAACCATGTTTACAGATCTATAAAAAGAATGTTTTCCAAAACTTAACTATATCTTTGGGTTTTTTTCAAAAAATTACTACCATCGGGTAACTTTAATTACCAAATAATAACAAGACAACATTGTCTCTTTAAATTGAGGCCTATAATGTGTTCAAACAATTCTATCATTACAAACTGATTTTTTTCCTTTCTTCTAAGATTTTCAAATAGCTCACTCAAGATTGAAACAACATATTGGTTTCAAAATGTTTTCATCCCTGTGACACACCAGATTCGGTCGTAGCGTTTTGGCCGGGATGGGGTGTTACAATTTTGGTATCAGAGCAGGGTTCAAAGCTCGGTTGTGGGTATAAGGCCCAAAAATGTTTTAAGTAAGGGTTTGCAAAATGGTTTTGATGGAAAATATATATTTTGAGAAAGCATGGCACCTGAGTCTCCAACACCAATCCGCAATGGTAAGTCTTCTAATTGTTGAATATATGATGTGGATGTTGGTATGTTAATATAGGGAATTTACTCTAAAGACTGAAGCCTGAAGGATTGTGTGAATTTGCTAAACAACTCATTGTAATAAATTGCTCATAAAATCTGTCTTTGTAATAAATAAAGGAAGAAAGCTAACTCATAAAATTACAGAATCATTAATTAAGTGAACGCAAGTCATGAGCACTCGAGGACGTGGTCGTAATATGCGTGGACGTGGTAGGGGTAGGATGACTATGTCTGAACTCGTAGGGTCTGGTCATAGGTTAGAAAATGAGATACCACCGCCGCCAGCTGTGGGCGCTGAGTTTCAGGATCAGACAGAGGGCGATGATGTGGTGTCTCAGGCGATGCTGTGGGTTCTGGAGAGAGTTGCGAGTAGGTGGTGGTACGAGGGCTCAAAAATCTGTGTCTGAATGACTCCGAGCCAATGGAGCGAAAATATTTAGGGGTGTTTCTGGTGTGGCCCCTAGCACAACTGAATATTGGTTAGAGGTGACGGAGTGCATAATGGATGATTTAGACTTTACAGCTGAGGAGAAGTTGAAAGGGATGGTGTCTCTTCTCCGGGATGAGTCTTATCAGTAGTGGCTCACAGTCAGAATGGTGCGATGGTCAATGACATCACTTGGGATTTCTTTAAGGCAGCTTATCAGAGGAAGTATGTTGGGTCTAGTTATACTGATACACAGCATAAGGCATTTTTAAACTTGGTTCAAGGGAATAAGTCGGTATCTGAGTACGAGGCAGAATTCCTAAGGTTGAGCCGTTATGCTCAAGGTATCGTGGCCACGGAACACGAGCGCTGTGTCAAGTTTGAGGACGGGCTGAGAGATGAGTTGTGGTTGTTGATCGCTCCGCAGTGAGAGAGGGAATTTACTGTTTTGGTAGAGAAGGCCAAAATAGTCGAGGGAGTGAAGGAGTCCACGAAACAGAACTTGGATAGAAATAGGAGCAAGAGGAGTTTTGGGCCATCAAGGTCTACTGAAAATCCTCAGAAAAGGGCTAGATTTGACAGACCGAGTTAATCTGCAGGGCCTGCTACTACTACTCAATGGCCACTGCGGTGTGCTCGTTGTGGGAAGTCTCATACAGGGGAGTGTTGGGCTGGTAGTAGAGGGTGTTTTGAGTGCGGGTCGTTGGATCACCGAGTAAGGGATTGTCCACGTAAGCTAGCTAGGATGCGATCTGAGGGACAAGGGCGTACTCAGTTTAGGAGTGGTGGACAGCAACCACAGAGGGGACGTGGTTCGGTCAGGGGAGGTAATAGTTCTGGATGGGGCTGTGGAGCACCAGACAGAGGTGCTGGAAGTGCTAGGGCAAGATAGCTTGGGCTGGCTTATGCTGTAAGATGTCGAGAGGAGGGCTACGTACCGGTACGTTCTTAATTCTTGAGTGTCCTTATACTACTCTGGTTGATGTTGGTTCGACGCACTCGTATGTTGCTAGTAGTATAGTGGGAACTTTGAACTTAGCTTATGAAACTTCTTTTAGGGAGATGACTGTAGTTACCCTCTAGGACACTCTGTGGTAGTGAACAAACTATATAGGGATGTACCCTTAGAACTTCAAGGGGTAGTGTTCTTGGCTGATCTGATGGAACTTCCTTTCGGGGAGTTTGATTTAATCTTAGGTATGGACTGGTTGGTAAGGTCTCAGGCGAATCTAGACTGTGCAGCTAAACGTATGAGGTTGAGAACGGATGAGGGTGGAGAGGTGGTGATGTTAGGTGAGAGAAGGAACTACCTAGCTAATGTGGTGTCTGCTTTGAAGGCTGAGAAAATGGTGAAGAAGGGTTGCGAGGCATTTATGGTGCATGTTTGTGCTTTGGAAGCCAAGGAATCAACTGTGGGGAATGTCCGAACGGTAAAGGAATTTGCTGATGTGTTTTCAGAGGAGCCTTCGAGTTTGCCTCCGAATTGTGAAGTTGAGTTTAGTATAGACCTGCTACCAGGAACTGCGCCAGTGTCTATTGCCCCATATAGGATGGCGCCGAAGGAGTTAGTGGAGCTGAAAGCACAGATTTAGGAGTTGCTGGATCGAGGTTTTATTAGGCCGAGTGTATCACCTTGGGGAGCGCCAGTGCTTTTTGTTAAGAAAAAAGATGGAATGATGCGGATGTGTATAGATTACCATCAGCTGAATAAGTTGACGATTAAGAATAGGTATTCATTACCGAGGATAGACGCCTTATTCGATCAACTGAAGGGAGCGTCGATTTTCTCTAAGATTGATTTGAGGTCGTGATATCACCATCTTAAAGTAAAGGAAGTTGATATCTATAAGACGGCATTCTGCACTCGTTATGGTCACTACGAGTTTTTGGTAATGCCATTTGGATTGACCAATATGCCAGCAGCATTCATGGACATGATGAACCGGGTGTTTCAGCAGTACTTGGATCAGTTCGTCGTAATATTTATAGATGATATCTTGGTGTACTCGAGATCTGAGGAGGAGCACGATGCACATCTACGTGTGGTTTTGCAGATTTTGAGGGAAAGGAATCTATTTGTAAAGTTTAGTAAGTGCGAGTTTTGGTTGAGGGAAGTAACCTTCTTGGGTCACGTGGTGTCAGCTGAGGGGGTTAGGATGGACCCTCGGAAGGTGGAAGCTATATTGGAATGGAAGCCACCTAGGTTTGTGGCAGAGATTCGAAGTTTTCTAGGTTTAGCAGGATACTACAGAAGGTTTGTGGAAGGATTCTCTTTGATTGCAGCGCCGTTAACCAAGTTGTTAAGGAAAGGAGTTCCGTTTGTGTGGTCAGACAAGCAACAAGAGAGTTTTGAGAAGTTAAAGAAGATTTTGACAGAAGCTCCAGTTCTGATTCAGCCTGAAGTAGGGAAAGAATTTAGAGTTTATTGTGATGCATCGCATACTGGGTTAGGATGTGTACTAATGCAAGGGGAAAGGTAATAGCGTATGCTTCTCGACAGTTGAGACCTCACGAAGTGAATTACTTAACGCATGATCTGGAGTTGGTCGCTGTGGTTTTTGCTTTGAAGATTTGGAGACATTACTTGTATGGGGAGAAGTCTATAGTCTACACGGATCACAAGAGTTTGAAATACCTTCTTACCTAGAAGGAGTTGATTCTAAGGCAGCGTAGGTGGATTGAATTGTTAAAGGATTATGACTGCTCGATCGAGTACCATTTGGGAAAAGCCAATGTGGTGGCAGATGCGCTGAGTCATAAAGTAGTGTCGGACTTGAGAGCAATGTTTACTCATCTTAGTCTGTATGATGACAAAAGTCTGCTAGCGAAACTGCAAGTAATGTCGACATGGGTTAGCCAGGTGAAGGAAAAGCAGTTGGTCGATGAAGTCTTAAGTGCTCAATGTTTGCAAGTGCAGAGTGGTGGATTAAAAGGGTATAGTTTGAACAGTAAGGGTGTGTTGTGTTTTCAAGGAAAATTTTGTATACCGAAGGATGTGGAGTTGAGGCAAAAAATTCTTCAGGAGGCACATAGCGGTCTGTATGCTATTCATCCTGAAGGTAGTAAGATGTACCGAGATTTGCGAAAGTAGTTTTGGTGGCGGGTTTAAAGTGTGAAGTAACAGAATTTGTAAGCAAGTGTCTGACGTGTTAGCAAGTCAAGGCCGAGCATCAGTTACCTTCGAGGTTGTTGCAGTCAGTAAAGATTCCGCAGTGGAAGTGGGAAAGGATTATGATGGATTTTGTCAGTGGGTTACCCTTCACGCCTTCGAAGATGGATTTAGTATGGGTGATTGTGGACCGTTTGACGAAATCGGCTCATTTCATACCAGTTCGGGTGGATTACTCACTGCAAAGATTATCTAAGTTGTACGTGGCAAAAATCGTAAGACTTCATTGGGTGCCAGTGTCGATTATCTCAGATAGGGACCCCAGATTCACGTAAAGATTTTGGAAAACGTTGCATCAGGCTTTGGGTACTAAGATGGATTTCAATAGTCAAATGGGCAGTCAGAGAGGGTGATTCAGATTCTAGAGGATATGTTGAGGGGTTGTATGTTGGATTTCTGAGGTACCTGGGAAGAATTTCTACCGTTGGCAGAGTTCGCGTAAAACAATAGCTACCAGATAAGTATTCAGATGGCACCGTATGAAGTGTTGTACGGACGGAGATATCGTACACCTATGTGTTGGACAGAGTTGGGTGAGTGTCAGTTGTTAGGTCCAGAGTTGGTTGCTGAAACAGAGGATAAGGTTAGGTTGATTCAAGCTAGGTTGAAGGAAGCTTGGACAAGGCAGAAGTCTTATGCCGATCTTAAGCGGAAGGATATTGAGTTTGCAGTGGGTGACAGAGTTTTCCTGAAAGTGTCGCCGTGGAAGAAAATGGTGAGATTTGGCCGAAAAGGCAAGCTGAGCCCTAGGTTCATCGGGCCTTACAAGGTGTTGAAGGGTGTAGGACCAGTAGCTTATCAGCTCGAGTTACCAGCAGAATTGAGTCAGATCCATGACATGTTTCATGTTTCCATGCTGAGGCGCTATCGTTCGATCCGTCGCATGTTGTGCTAGTGGAGGAGATTAAGATGAACCCAGATTTGTCTTTAGAGGAGGAACCGGTCCAGATCCTGGACCGGGATGTTAAGGTTTTGCGTAGAAAATCGGTTCCTTTGGTAAAAGTGTTATGGTGAAACCATGGGACAGAAGAAGCCACGTGGGAGCCAAAGGATGTGATGCGGCAGCAATACCCTCAACTCTTTTGAACAGGTAATTTCGGGGCTGAAATTATTTTAAGGGGGTAGAACTGTAACATCCTTAAATCGGGCTTTGCATTTTATCTACTTGCATGTAGTTAGTATGGTTGTCATGTTAGTTTGGGCTATTTTGGGGTCTAGGCATGAGCCAGGGATAGGCTTGTGTTTTTTTTGAAATTTGCATTTTGGGCTTCTGGAAGAGGGGAGCTATTTGAGCTAGGTGTTAAGATAATTGGTAGCTAGATTTGATGCAAGAATCCGAATGGTAAAGTGGCAAGGGAGGCGCCACTTAAGGCACATGGGAGTGACGCCTCATACAAGTTGGAGGGCCTGAGTTCGAGTAGCAGAAGTCCCCTTTCTGCTTGTTATTTTTGACGCCAGGACAAGGGAGGACTTGTGCTTAGGATGGACTGTGGTGGATAGGTGTTGAAGGAGTCAACAAATTCAAATAAGTAGAAGAGAGAATTCGGAGGAGTTTGAAACATTCAAACGAGTTTGAATGTGTGGCCAGGAGAATTTCGTGGAGGAAAAAGGGGGATAGACACATGAGCCTAGAGTTGGCCGAATGCTAAACACTAGGGGAGGGGGGAGAATCGGTTTTGGCTAGTTTTGGGGGGTGGCCAAATGTGGGTGTAGGCCTGGATGAGGTGTGCAAATTCGGCTAGTTAGGGAACCTTAGAGATTTTTCTTCTTATTTCTTTTGTTGACCGAAATTAAACCCCTCTCATTTGGCATTTTTGTTTTTTTTCTTCTTTTTTTCTCATCTACTCAAACCGAACACTCTCCTAGGTCTCCTCCTCTTTTCTATTATTTTTTGTTGTTAGCCGAATCTCTTCTACTTGCTTTTTTTCATTTTGTACCAAAGCTGAAATCATCATTCCACCTCTCTTTCGAATTCTTTCTTCTCCCAATCTCTCTTGTGCCGAAATACCTAAACTTGTCTCCTCTTTTCTCATCTCTTGACTATAGCCGAAACCTCTTGATTCTCATCACCTTAGTTTAATCTGCTATCAATCACTGAAAGCCGAAGATCACATTTTCAATTGCTTTTAGCCGAATCATTGCAGGATTGGTAAGATCTCTGTCGTTTCTTCTTCACAATATCTCTTTCTTTCTCATCTTCTTTCAAAATCGAATCACTTTCTTATCATCTGGTGGTGTCTGCTTGTCAAATTTTCTCCTCTTCTTGACTAGTGTCGAATTCTCTTAAGTGCTAGAGGGATATTTTGTGTTAAGGTTAGTGATGTTCTCTTGAATCGTTATCTTCTTTTTCGGGATTCTCATGCCAAAGCCGAATGGCTAGTTGGTCTTATGTGAGGGCTTGGTCGAATGTAGGTGGTGAAGGGTGGTATCGCTTTTCAGTGGAGATATTCGGGATTCGCTGACTTGTGGATCAAATCCAGCGTTTCAGGGATTATCGATCTAGGTAAGGGTGTTCGCTTTAAGTATTTGGTTAACCTTTTAGTTTGGGTTTCACTGCTTTAATTTGAGTTCGTGACTAAGGTGTGTATGGACTCGAAGGCTAACCAAGCGGTAGGAGGGGTTGGATTTGAGACCCCAGCCCCTAAGTTTAAGAGGCGGGCTGTGTCTGTGGTTCGCGATTGGCCACCTGGGTGTGGACCAACATCTGAACAGGAGAGTAGACAGATAGTGGTAGTGTCGTTTAACGACAGTGTCGACGTAGAAAGTGTAGTTTTGCGAGTAATCAGGTGTGTAACCCTTACACACTTTATACGTTAATATGTTATTGTGTTGTATATTGTCTAAGGCCGGATTAACTGTAACAAGCGATAAGTTACCCTTGTGGGTAAAAGCGAGGACTCCGGGTAAGACCATTTTGGTGGTTGTTGTAATGAGATGCTATTAAATATGACATGTACTATGTTTATTCAATTAAATGTTAGTCATGATCATAATATGTTGAAAAGTATGTGCGTGAAACATGGGTATGATGAGAGAAGGGGGAATATATGATTTTCAGACTGTCACTAGTGGTTTGGTACCACACAGTGGGTTAGCCCTACTTCTCATTATCTTGTGACTGGTACCACACAGTGGGTTAGCCCCACTTCTCATTATCTTGTGACTAAGTGTCAATGGTTTGGTACCACAAAGTGGGTTGGCCCCCCACATGATTATTTGTGACTACGGTCACCAGTGGTTTGGTACCACATATGATTTTCTTTGTGACTCGTCCCAGTGGTTTAATGCCACAATGGGTTGGCCCCACATGATATAAAAAGGGATGGTCATCAGTGGTTTGGTACCACAACGTGGGTTGGCCCTACACATGATTATTGTGACCTCGGTCACCAGTGGTTTGGTACCACATATATTTAATTGTGACTTCGGTCACCAGTGGTTTGGCACCACCAGTGGTTTGGTACCACACGAGGTAGAATTGGGAGTTTCGGATGGATAGGTTGGATGGGTTGCATGTCCTGCATATTCGCATATGAATCTATGTAAGAGCTTATGATCTATCGGATGGGGATTTATGCACTGGGTCTCGATGACTCACCCCTTTTCATTAAACATTTTACAGGTGATTCTTAGATCGCGGAGGAGGAGTCGAGGAGGACTTGAGGTGGCCGTGCAGAATATTTTGGTTTTTACTTTGCCATTTACTCTAGAATAAATTTTTCCTTTAAGTTTGATTTTTGGTTGTAATAAGGCCACTTAAATTTAATTTTTGGGTTTATTATTTGGTTTGGGGTTCCTTTTTAAAAAAAGAAAAGTATTATTAGCATTTAAATGCTAAAAACCATGTTTACAGATCTATAAAAAGAACGTTTTCCAAAACTTATCTATATCTTCGGGTTTTTTTTCAAAAAATTACTACCATCGGTAACTTAATCACCAAATAACAACAAGACAACATTGTCTCTTTAAATTGAGGCCTATAATGTTTTCAAACAATTCCATCATTACAAACTCGTTTTTTTTCCTTTCTTCTAAGATTTTCAAATAGCTCACTCAAGATTGAAACAACATACTGGTTTCAAAATGTTTTCATCCCTGTGACACACCATATTCGTTTGTAGCGTTTTGGCCGGGTTGGGGTGTTACAATTCGACTAGCTCATTCATCTGCATCATCCATTTCTTTCCTGCAGTTTTAAGATCAAAATTTAAAGACTTTATGGCCCAGAAAGCTTTGTGTTCTAACTCGAATGGTAGATGACATCTTTTCCCGTATACAAATTTGTATAGGGACGCGCCCAGAGGGGTTTCAAATGCTGTTCTAGAGGCCCATAAGGCATCATCTACTTTTAATACCCAATCTTTCCTGTTTGATTCAACCATTTTTTCTAGAATGCATTTAAGTTCCCGGTTTGCTACTTCAGCTTGGCCACTGGTTTGAGGGTGATATGGGGTGGCTATCCTGTTGTGTACTCCATATTTTTTTAAGACTTTGTCAAATTGAGTATTACAGAAATGAGTGCCCCTATCACTAATCATAGCTCTAGGTGTTCCAAAACGAGAGAACAGTTTCTTGTGAAACTTAACTACTACCCTAGCATCATTGGTAGGTAAGGCTTCGGCTTCCACCCATTTTGACATGTAATCAACTGCCATTAGGATGTATTTATTTCCAAATGAACCAGGGAATGGTCCCATAAAATCAATACCCCATAAATCAAATATTTCACATGATAACATATATGTTTGAGGCATTTCATCACGTTTACAAATATTACCTGTTCTTTGGCATTTATCGCACGAGGTAACATACCTGTTGGCATCTTTAAATATAGTGGGCCAAAAAAAACCTAATTCGAGTATTTTGTGTGCTGTCTTAATGCCATTGTAGTGTCCTCCTGAAGGTCCTGAATGGCAATGTTCCAGGATTTCGCTTGCTTCTGCCTTTGTAACGCATCTTCGAATCACCTGATCTGCATATATGCGGAAAAGAAAGGGATCTCCCAAAAATAGTTTTTCGCATCAGCAAAGAATTGCTTCTTTTGGTGATGTGTTAGTCTTTTTGGCAAGATGTTAGCAGCTAAATAATTTACGATATTTACAAATCATGGTACCTCAGAATGTGTTATAGAAAAGAGCTGTTCTTCGGGAAACGATTCGTTTATCTCACTTTCATCGATATGTGGATTCTCAAGTCTAGAGAGGTGATCTGTCGCAAGATTTTCAGCCCGCTTCTTATCTTGTATTTCCAAATCAAACTCCTATAAAAGTAAAATCCATCGTATGAGTTGAGGTTTTGCATCAGGTTTAGTTAAAAGATAACGAAGAGCTGAATGGTCAGTGTAAACGACAACTTTAGACAATATTAGATACTGCCTAAATTTGTCAAAAGCAAAAACTACAGCTAGCAATTCTTTCACCGTGGTGGTGTAGTTTTCTTGTGCGGGTGTTAATGTTCTGCTAGCATAGTAAAATGGCTAAAAATACTTGTCTCTTATTTGTCCCAAAACTGCACCTACTGCAAAATCACTTGCATCACACATTAGTTCAAAGGGTAAATTCCAATCAGGTGCAATTATAATCAGAGCATTTATCAATTTATCCTTAAGGATGTTAAATGCATCTAAACATTCCTAATTGAAATTGAAAGGAACATCTTTTTCTAGTAATTTGGTTAAAGGCTTAGCTATTTTAGAAAAGTCTTTAATAAATCTTCTATAGAACCCTGCATGTCCTAAAAAGCTTCTAATAGCCTTAACTGAACTAAAGGGAGGTAAGTTTTCTATGGTTTCAACTTTTGCTTTATCTACCTCAATCCCTTTACTAGAAATCTTATGTCCTAATAAAATCCCTTCTCTAACCATAAAGTGACATTTTCCCAATTTAAAATAAGGTTTGTTTCCTCACATTTCATTAGAACTTGTTTTAAATTTTTAATGCAATGATGGAAAGAATTACCGAATACTGAGAAATCATCTATAAATACCTCCATAATGTTTTCCACAAGTTCGTCAAAGATTGCCAACATGCAACACTGAAAAGTAGCAGGAGCATTACATAATCCAAAAGGCATTCTATGATAAACAAACATATCGTACGGGCATATAAATGTTGTCTTCTCTTGATCTTCAAGAGCTATTGGGATTTGGAAGTAGCTGGAGAGTCCGTCCAAGAAGCAGTAGTACATATGCCCGGATAGTCTTTCTAACATTTGATCTATGAAGGGTAGAGGGAAGTGATCTTTTCTGGTGGCATCATTCAGCTTTCTATAGTCTATACAAACTCTACAACCTATAACTGTTCTTGTAGGGATTAATTCATTCCTTTCATTGGGCACTACAATAATGCCTCTTTTCTTTGGAACTACCTGTACAGGACTTACCCAAGTACTGTCAGAAATAGGATAAATTATACCTGCATCAAGAAGTTTAATTACCTCAGCCTTGACTACTTCTTTCATGTTGAGGTTTAAGCGTCTCTGAGGCTGCACACACAGTTTGTATCCCTCTTCCATTAAAATTTTATGCGTACAGAACGATGGGTTTATGCCCTTGATGTTGCAGATTTTCTAAGCTATGGCTTTTTTATGTTCTCTTAGTACCTGTATTAACTCCTCTTTTTCCTTGGGTTTTAATTCTAAAGAGATAATAACCGGTAGCGTAGAATTGTCCCCGAGGAATGCATACTCTAAGTGTTTTGGCAACTGCTTTAATTCCAATCTAGGCGGCTATTCGATGAGGGTTTTTGTCTTAGTTCGTCATTAACTTTAATGCTTTCTTCTTGCGTTTTTCGAGCTGAAGATGTTTTTAGCTCATCATCTTTATCTTCTTCCCCCTTGACTTGAGTCAAGCACAGTTCCATCGTGTTACCGTGTATGATTTTCTGTAATGAGTTTTGAATGACATGATCAGTAGTATCAATAAAATAACAGGCATCATCTTGTTCTATAAAATATAGCATGGCATCATAAATTTGAAAGATAATTTCCTCATCGCCTATCCTTAATGCAAGTTTACCGTTACCTACATCGATAATAGCCTGGGCAGTAGCTAAAAGGACACCTTAAAATTAAGGGAACATCAATGTCTTCATTAATGTCTAACACAACAAAATCAACAGGGAAAATAAATTTATCAATTTTCACCAGTATATCTTCGATTACTCCTCTAGGATATTTAATAGATCTATCAGCTAACTAAATACTCATCCTAGTGGGTTTTGGTTCCCCAAGATCTAGTTGTTTAAACATTTTGTAAGGCATTAAATTAATACTGGCACCTAGATCAGCTAATGCCTTCTTAATATTCAAGCTACCAATTAAAGAAGGAATAGTAAAACTTCCTGGGTCTTTTAATTTTGTTGGTAACTTGTTTTGGAGGATGGACGAGCGTTCTTCATTAAGTTCCACCGTCGATACTTCTTCAAGCTTTCTTTTTTTCTTTAGGAGTTCCTTTAAGAATTTTGCGTATTTTGGCATTTGTGAAATAGCTTCAACAAAAGGTAAGTTAATATGTATTTGTTTAAAAAGTTCGAGAAACTTACTGTATTGGGCGTCTAATCGTTCTTTCTTCAACTTTGCTAATATGGAATTGGTGGTTTACTTTCTTTGCATACTAGGTTTATGTCCTCAACTCCCTCATCCTTTTTATTATCTTCGTGTGGTCTCTTTGGTTCGACTAACTCCTTTCCAATTCTTAGTGTGACTGTCTTTACATGTTCTATTTCTATAGAAAGAATCTCTGCCCGTATTTCACAAATCATTTTAGCTAGTAGTCCAACTGTTTTAGTTAGTTCCTCAATTGTCTCAGTGAGTTCCCCAATTTGGTTCTTAGTTTCTTCAGCTGATGTTTGTTGACTTCTAAGTGTTTTCTCAGTACCTTGGAGATGATTTTCTGTGTTTGCCATGAATTTTGTCAACATCTCTTTGAGGTTTGACTTTTTCTCTTGCGGATATGGCTGATTTTGGGAATTCTGGGGAGGTTGTTGTCTTTGATTTCCTTGATTTCCTTGACCTCCCCATGAAAAATTTGGGTGGTTCCTCCAACTGGATTGTAAGTATTACTATAAGGATTATTATTGGATCGAAATTATTACCTATATAGTTCATTTGTTCGCTTCGTGCTTGGTTGGTAGGGTGGGTACTCGTGATTCGCCACGCCCACTTGTGTCATACTGCATTACTAGATGTACCTGCGAAGAACACAAACTATCAAGCTTTTTATTCATCATCTCTACCTGATTCGATAACATGGTTACTGTATCGATGCTGAAAAATCCAGCCAATTTTGTCGGTTTTGTCTTTGTAACTTGCCATTGATAATTATTCAACGACATATCTTCAATAAATTCGTAGGCTACTTCAGGATTTTTGTTATTCAGACTTGTAGCCACAAGGGTAAACCATGGTGTGGACACCTCTTAAGAGATCCTTGTATCTCTCCCATGCATCGTATAATGTCTCTAAATCCATCTACACAAAAGAAGAGATATCATTTCGTAATTTGGCCGTTTTGGCCGGTGGGAAATAATTTAATAAAATTTTTCGGTCATTTGGTCCCATGTAGTGATTCACCCTCGTGGTAATGAGTTTAACCACTGTTTGGCTTTATTCCTTAATGAAAAGGGAAATAAACGAAGACGAATGGCATCATCAGAAACGCCATTTATTTTGAAAGTATCACAGAACTCTAAAAAATTGGCTATATGAGTGTTCGAGTCTTCGTCCTGCAAACCATGAAATTGAACAAATTGTTGAATCATTTGTATAGTATTAGGCTTTAATTCTAAATTATTAGCAGCTATAGCAGGCCTAACAATACTAGATTCTGCTCCTATTAAACTAGGTTTAGCATAATCATACATAGTACGCGGAGATTGTTTTCTGCCACATCTCATGGTGGATTATTCTCGTCCATCCCTTCAGTAGTATTGGATTCGCCTTGTTGTTGTTCTTCTTGGAAATTTAAGGCTCTCCTGATTTCTCTGTGATTCATACGAGCGGTCGCTTCGATATCACTATCGTATACTAGAGGTCCTATTGGGTTCCTTCTAGTCATAAACTAGAGGTACCTGCTAGGAAAAGAAAGAAAATTTAGCAAGACTAAAATAATAAATTGCGAAAATAAAAATAAAAATAATGGCTAAAGTAATAAAAATAGAGTTTTCTTAATATTTTAGTTCCCCGGCAATGGCACCAAAAACTTGATCATCGTAAAATTGTCGAGTTTCAAAATTTATAAAAAGAATGATCGAACCTAGAAACTAACTCTAACAACGACTTAAGGCAAGTGTACATATCGAACATTAGTATAGCTTAGGAAAGATCGGATTATCGAACCCAAAGGAACTAAAAGTACTAATACTCATTTTCTTTCTATTATTTAGCCTAAATATTAAATGATTTGGTTGATTAACTAATTAATTACTAAACTAAGATACAAAAACAAAAAGAATGAATTGGGAAATATCTTGAAGAGGAACTCAGTTAATCACGATGATACCATCAGTAAGAATCCACCTAGACTTCACTTATTATCTAACACTAAACCATACGGTTTATTCACTTGACTTGATCTGTAAGACTCCCTAACGTATATTAAACACTCTCTCGAGGTGAATAACGTCTAACCATAGGTTAATTAATGAAAATCTCTTTCTCACTTAATAACCCCCTAGAATAGTAGTAAATCGAACTATGGACTCCCATATTAGGTTTCACCCTAATCCGATAAAATCTTGTCACCCTATCTCTAGGCGCGTAAACGACTCCGCTTAATTATGCTAGATCTATTCTTAGGCAGGGTCTATTCCTCTTCCACCTAAGAACACCTGACTTGAATTAATATCCCGGAAACATTAACACAAGAATTAAGCACACATAATTAAGAACAAATCAAGTATTTATCATATAATTCATAAGACAATAGTAAGATTCATCTAGGTTTCATCCCATTCAGGTATCTGAAGGGTTTAGTTCATAACAAATAAAGAAAACATCTCAAGAGAAAAGATAAAACAAAACATAAGAAATCCCTAAAACACCCTGAAGGAATTGAAGGAGAGATCCGCCGTCTTGAGTAGAATTCTGGCTTCTTGAGATGGATCAACTAGCTATCTTTGAGTGATTCCCACAAAAGTTCCAGCTTCTGTCGAATTTCGAATGTCTCGAACTCTGACCCACACACCCCTTCAGGTTACACTTAGGTTGTTTAGGAATGCTTTACTTGGCCTCTAAGTGTCCCAATTCAAGTATACTTCCTACTCGGTGTTTGAATAGGCTTTGGAATGTGTTTCCTTGCCAGTATCCAAATCCGAGTGAAATTGCTCTCTCCCGTGGCAGGGGCACGGCCATGGTACACGCCCGTGTAAATCATTTTTAGGCCGTGTCTCGATTCTATCATTTGGGGCACGACCGTGTAAATCATGGCATGGTCGTGTCTTAGTTAATTGTCAAGGCACGGTCATGTGGCTTGAAGTCCGTGCCGTGTCGATTTCCACTTTGGCCCAAATTAACCCGTTTTAAGCCCGTTTCTCGTTCTTTTCGTCCTCAAATACTTTTCTGAGTATAAAACATGAAAAGAAAGGATTAAGAGCACCTTTTTACATAAATCAAGGGATAAATCATCCAAAAGCATGCTAAATATGGGGTTAAAATATGTTACTTTTACAGTTTATCAACAACATCTTTCTTCTTTGGCGTCAACGGCAAAACAGACACAAAATTCATGGTAATACGGTCCCATTTCCACTCGGGAACCATCACGTGTTGAAGTAAACCCGAAGGTACTTAGTGTTTGGCTTTTACTTGCTGATAAATTAAACACTTAGAGACAAACTCTGTGATGTCTCTTTTCATTCCCAACCACCAATACATTTTCTTTAAGTCGTTATGAATTTTTACACTACCCGAATGGATAGACATACAGCTGCTATGTGCCTCATGCAAGATTTTTTGATTAATCTCATCATCTTTGGGTACACAAATTCTTTCTCGAAACATTAAACAACCATCTAAACCAATCCGAAAGTCTAATTTTATACCCTTCTCGCACTGAGTTATCTTAACTTGCAATTCTTTATCACCTTTCTGAGCTTCACAGGTCTCTTGCAAAAAAATTGGTTTCACCTTCAACTCAACTAAAATTGAACCATCGTCGGTTACTAACAACTGAGTGGTCATAGCCCTCAAGGCAATCAATGACTTCCTACTCAAAGCATCGGCAACCACATTTGCCTTTCTAGGGTGATAGTCAATTATCAACTCATAATCCTTTATCAGCTCTAATCATCCCTGACCAATAAATAAAGCTGAGGTTATAGTTAAAGCTGCTAGAAAAAACCGAAATAATAAGTTATAGTAGGCATGAAGGAGCTAAATGAAATATGTTCTTTTTATACATATGTTTATAAAGCACTTACCTAAGTTTCAATTTTTAAACGAGAGGATAAGCAAAATACCAATTGAAATAATAAGTTCAATTGAAATTTTTGCTTCATCAATCATTATAAGCGGTTCGTTCCATGAGAATCGATCGGCGATTGTGTCCCTAAAACGAAATCGATTAATAACTAACTATACTAAATGACTAAGGATCCTTAAAAGAAAATCTCCTTACCTTGATTCTTGAAATCGATTCCAAAGTTCCAAAATACTCAAGATCACCTTGAATTTCTACCCTTCAAAATCTCACTAATGTCCACGATTGGAAAGATAATTGAGTAAGAAGAATTGATTATGATTAAAGGAAATCAGTTGTGGTAAAAGAAAATGAAGAAATTTTGTCACAAGAGCAAGTTACATTCGGCCATGGATGAAATAAAATGGAAAAGTTTGTTTGAGAAATTTTTTGTAAAGAGAAAGAGATGAAGAAGGGTAAAAGAACATATGGTGTTTATGTTTTGATTCCTTTCAAGAACGAAAGATGAACAAAGAATTGAAATTGGAGACTTGTGCATTCAGCAAGGGTGAAAAGAAAAAGAAGATGGCCTTCCAAAACCTTAATGATTTCGGCACTAGGAGAAAAGTTTTTAGAGAATAGGTAAAATAAGACCTAAATGGTCAAAACTTGAATGACCAAAAGAAAAGAGAACAAAAATATTGTTTACTTTTGTCCAATAAGCATTCGGCTAATGGGAGAGAATTTGAGAGAAACAAGCTTTGAGAGGAAAAAGAAAATATCAAATGACCAAAAGAGAAAGATGTGCACAACTAGCCCTAATTCATCAAAATGCCTTCAAAATTTCACCAAATTTCTTGCCCAAAAAGCTGTCCAAGTACTTGGCTATCAAGGACCAACTTTTGCCACCCTTTCTTTCCATAGCACACTCCCCAATTTAAGCCATTTGTTCCCCTTACTTACCTTATCCTATTGATTTCTTTCCTCAACTTAAATATTTCGTTAATCCTTAAGCCATCATACCAAAAATAAAGAAGTCAAACTTGCCATGTTTGCTTCTTGGCCGACACTTGATAGATGAAAGCAAAAAAATAAAAATTTTCAAGTTGCAAGCTAGGAGATTCGAACCTCTTCCCTCATGTCCAACTCATGGCGCCATCACCACTATGCTATTAACTCATCTTATGCCTTCTTTTAGTACTTAATTAACTTAAGTCTCAATGTCACCTAATTTCTTTACTCTAAAGTACACTTAACTAATATTTTTATTCTAACTCCAAGTAACCCGAACTAACATTTAGCAACATAATGATACTCAATTATTTAGGATGTTACACATTTAATAGAGATCGCCACAAAGGCTTCCTTTTAGAGATATCCACAAAGGTGTCCATTCAGAGATAGCCACAATGGCTCATTTATACAGAAATTATTGTTTTTGATGATAGGATTTTTCCTAAACTCATTGTCGTGAGGTTTACCCCTCATCCTTGGTACCCACCCAATCGTCCTTTACATATTCCATATGATGCCATGGCCTAGCCATGGTTTTACACTATATGGTCTTCAGAGTGCCCTGGTCATGGACCTGACCTTATTAGAGATTCATGTTTTGGTCTCGACACACACCTTTAGTCTTAGTTTCATGTTTTTAGTCCCGATAGACCCCTTTAGATAACTCTTGAGACATACACATGTTCATTATGCAGACTCACACTTGACAGACTTTTTCATAATAGATGCATTTTTGCTTCCAAATATGTAACACATTCCCCTAAACTTCATGCATGGAGCCTTCATGCAATGACTTACTCATGACAGACTCTTTCATGATTTTAGACATTTATGCATACATACTGTTCCTTTCCTTTTTAGATTTATAGATTCATGCTTACTAGTTCTAGTTTCATACTTTAGTCAATAAGCAAAAAAATATCTAGACTACAACATACATGTAAGAATCAATCTAAAGACTTACCTTATAACCTAAAAGGTTGTCAAGCTTTAGATCTAACCCTTCCTTGTGACGATAGTAGGTTAAGTTCCAAATCCTTCATCAACCAAATACTATAGCTTCCTCGCCTTGTTGTTAGGGAGCGTACTAGTAGAAAACTAGAGTTCTAAACTTGTCATTTTGGAAGGCATCTCTGTCTTAGCTTAAGAGTTTGAGAGGAATTACTTTTGGTTTTCCTCATCTACATAACCCCTCCATCATTAAGAAGGAAGATAACCCTAATAATTTAACCTAGGTGTCCTTTTAAGTTGACTAAAGTCTTCATGGGGACTTGGTGAATGTGACGTCAAGACTGAGTGGCTTATCAAAATCTACCATATCTAATAAACCTACATGATACTCCTTCAACCTTTGTCTTTTCTAGTTTATGTTTGGTTAGTTCCCAACCAGCTTTCCTCACAAATCAACTATTATGGGACCACATTGGTTACTGGAGGTATTATGCCTTCTGGCATGGCCTCATACCTCATAACCATCCTTTTTGTAACCATTACTTTCATTTTACTTGTCCTCCTAATCTAACTAGGAATCCTTGTCTACTTATTTCCATATTAGAGTCCACCTATTTTATACGCCAAAAATGTATTCAGGTGACTACTACTACTTAGTCAATCATTCCTTCTATGATTGCTTAACTAATCCTATTACAGAGGACCTTACGACAGAACACACATGGTTTGCCTACTCTATACTCAAAGATGGGCCTTTTTGGGTAAACACTACTTAGCTTATGTACTTTTTTATAACTAGGCACCTTATTATCATGTTTATAACCTTACCACTATTCTTGATTTTTCATACTTAATTTTCCTCAAGGTTAGCCATAGGCTTCGTTCCTTCAGAATCCGCTAGACAAGAGTGTCATTGGCGTACTAGAAAAGTAATGTATACTTATTCCAATCCTAATGTTGGACACTTAAAACCATCCTCTTAAGTCTTATTTCTATTGGCTATATTTCAAACTTTCAAGACTTCGCCTAAGGGCGTACTAAAAACTTTTGTTTCTTAAATGAATCCATCACTTAATTTATTCAGAACTCGTTCCAAAATTCTTACTTCTAAAACAACACTTAGACACTAGGACTTCGCTGAGTGAGATGTTACACTAAGTTACATAGCAGGCAAGAAACAAGCCAAACACATACAAAATCTATTAGAGAATGCCCAAAGACCAATCATGAGATGATTGTAATTATATACTCATTTTACCTTGCTGCTAATATAAGGTATTCCCATTGTTATTTTAGTTTCCTTTTTTTCCTGTGTATAAATAAAATGATTAATAATAAAGTCCTGAGAATAATATGCTTATTCTTAAAAAGTTCTTACTCAAGTGTTATTGTAGGTTTGGAATGCAATAATGCATTGAAACTAATGTGTAGTTGATTGATGACAAAGTGTTGTAATTGACATAGGGATGTCAAAATCAATATGTGAATATGTGTTAGAGAATAAGATATTGGGCTGACCCGCTTTGAGTATGTTTCTTTGATTATTATGTAATATTAACAACATTACTCATAGTGCTAACTATGTACATGATCCTCAGACTTGAGATCATCATTGTCCTAACATCGTGATTCGTATATTTTTGATGCAATCAAACTTCTACTGTAACAAGTTATACTATAAAGACTGATGTTGGATATACCACAATCCATGTAGTGGGATATGACTAGTCAAGATAGGATTTGTCCCTCCTACATAAGAGAGTAATATCTTGGGCCACTTGATGGAGTGAGACTAGAAATCTATGACCATGCTCAAATAAATTGATATGAGATATCACACTTATTTTTTATCGTAGCCTACTTAGGATATCAAGGAATATAACATTGGGCTATACAAGTGTGCCTATTCCATGACTTGTGTTCCATATAAATATAAAGGATAAAATGATAAAATGATCCATTGCTAGATACCACTCATTGTTTATAACATTAAAAATGTTCTAGTATTACTACTAACATTAAAAGAGCTTATAGGGTCACACCCTATGGCTGAAGCCAAAAGACTTCACGCAATATATGATGGGTGTATACCATCCTAAATACATCATTGGCAGACATTATCTCCTGGAGGATAGTATCGCCTATAGGACACGATTCACAATCACTTTACCAGAGTTAGTATCACTTGGAATGATCATGTCAATGAACATTTTGTAAAATGATGCAGATTTTTGGAAAATGGTCCTACCCACCTCTGCTACACACCATAATCGAGTTCCCAGAACTTGTCCATTGAATAACACACCAAATTGTTAATAGTGTCACAAATGTAGATTAACTGCCATTAATCAAAATTGTGGACAAGCCACCAAAATTGCAGATAAATTGCCAGAAACTTCCACCATTTACATATCCCACTCTATGCATGTGATATGGCCAAAGTCACTTAAAATCACATAGACATGCTTAACATGCAAATCACATATGTACACATGGTTCCAAAATTTCACATTTTATAAATCATGCAAAAATCACATATGCCATAAGATCACATAATATGAGAATGAGATTTAAATGCTTTTCAAATCAATAGTAATCATCAATATCACAATACATGTTTTTCACAACATATAGAGTTTGGAATCACTTACTTGTCATAATCCATATCGATCTATTTAATTTCTCTTAATGAACACAAAAAGTATCCTCATCAAAGAAATATAATTTAAATAATAACAATTTTATCAATATAAAATATAGACTTAATTGTTTAGTGTTAAAACCTAGACCTAATCATAGATTCGATGTATAACAACCCTCCAAAAGCGCTGTTGCATGTAAATATGTAATGCAAATGTGCAAGTGTACACATCGATTCAAGTAATATAATGAGGAGTGAGTATCGTTTCCACAGGGATCGAAAGTTTATTTGAATTGGTAAGTATTATCAAGATTTAACGAATGAAAATATGCAAAAGAAACAAAGTATAACTTGGTGAAGCGAATTAATGAATGAACTAATAATATCAACTATAACTAAAAAAGGATAAAAAAATTCAAATGTCGTGGCAATTCACAAGGAACAAGTAGAGAGTATTTCTGTTGTTTAATGATAAATGTTGGAATTACTCAAGGAATATTTTCATAACATAATAATGTCATGGCAAAGTTGTGATTAAATTACTGCCCAAAAAATACTACTGGAGTTTACTTCTTTCGAGAGTTAAACTTTAATTATTATTCGGAGTCTGTGTATGTCTACAATACAATACTCACGAATGATAGCCTATGTAACAACCCAAACCAGGTCTATGCGTTAAGACGAGATTATGTTTGTCACACATAATGAACATCCATTTAATTATCTAATGATTTAGGTAAAACAATTCTATAAAACCTTTTGAAAATGAAGTCTAGTAAAAACCAAGAATTTGATTTAAAATTGATGAATAAAGTAGTACTAGTTTGAAATCTTATTATTTAATATTTAATTGTTAAATACTTTAAAATAATTTTAAAGAGTTCAAAAGAATTTGAAAACAAGAATATTTAAAGAATCTCATATGTTTAAAAACAAAATATTTAAGGAAACATTATTAAAATAGTATTAGTCCAAATTAAGTGTCTAAAGAATAATTAAATCCATCAACACATAAAAATCCATAAAATAATAATAATAGAGGCCTTATTACATCATACCCAAAATAGTAATTAAATAAATATACTTAATTGAAGTTCATAGTTTATAAAATCCTTGTTCAAAGTATGGCCTCCACGAAGTCATCCCCTGCCCAAGCCTCCATCAATTGCCATTACCTGAGAAGGATAATAAAGCAGAGTGAGTTACTCAAAACTCAGTGTATAACCCACTTACCATATCCACTGGGCCAAATCATCAAGACATTATAATGGGCTTGAGCCCATTTATAGATTTAACAATATAATAATAATGCATGTAGAATGAAATTCCCAACCAATCCTAAATTTTCCATCCGCTACATACCACCCATACCAACCAACACACCTGTGGGGATCAAGTCAACCTACCTCGCAACCACACCAATCGCAGGCATAAAGCCATTTTAAATAATATTATGGTGCACCACCGAACTAGATTGTGGCAAAGCCACCCGAACTAGATTTTTGGCAACATGCCTTTCTTCTCTTCGTCAATTTTCCCAACCCATGCAATCATGTTTATATATAAAACATAACAATACATTCACATGATTAATTTAACAAAAAGCCCATAATACAAGTGGGTCCATATTTCAAATTTTCATTTGGCCCATAAGGCAAAATAGCAATTTAGCCCATTTAACGATCTAGCAAACCTTGGCCCATATATCGATCTAGCAGTTTTTGGCCCATATATCGATATAGTAGTTGTTGGCCCATATATCACATGAGGCATAAAATTTTACTATTTATCAAATAACCCATTGAGGGAATTTTCGTAATTTCCATGACTTTAACCGTTTTCATGCATTTACACAAAAGTGTTAATTATTTCGTATTTCTCCAATTTTGCCATCTTTACGATTTTATCCCAATACTTACGGTATAGTATCTAACCCGAGAGATAAGTGTGAAGTTACACACCTGGTTACAGTGAGAACTACACTTTCCTGCTTATCGATACCTAAACACGCATCACGATAATTTAGAACACTAATACTATTTATAAATCTATTCTTATAAATAACGATCTAGACTTTACCCTTGGAATTTCGAACAACTTCTATATGCGATTTTTCCCTGATTGTTGGTTCGTTTCCCGATGAATATCCACGAACAAACAAAGGTTCAGGAGTACGAACGACTTCAAATAATGATTCTCCTCGGATGAGGGTCCACAACCCGGTGGAAAATCTTGGATTCCCGAAACAGCCCTTCGCTTAATTTTCGGGGGAATAGCGGAACCACCCCTCTTCCGAACACTATTCACAACCTTTTTCGTCCCTATCTTGATTGTCTCCATTGACAAAAGATCGTTAGTCCAACTAAAAAGTATATCGAAAAATGTGACTAACGATTTTAAGGGTGAAATCGGCTTACCACAAAATATCCTTGTTCTACAAGATAAAAATCGAACGATAATGTCCCCTAAAACGAAATCGATTAGTAGTCGTCTATAACAATATGTCGAGTAGTATATAGCTCCTTGATAAGAACCCTTACCTTGAAAAATATGATCCAAACTTAACAACCTCAAGATGGTTTTGACGAGATGGTGATTCGGCCCTCCACTATCACACTATAAAAATGAAAGATTTCCTAAGGAAAAAGAACGTTATTATCGGTCATAAGACCCTCCCAAAATTATATATATTCGGCTAAGAGAATAAGGGAAAAGAAAAGATTCGAAAAGAGATCTTACCGATTGCTTAAACGAAGGTTGAAGGAATAATCAACAAAATAATATAGATGAAGAGAAGATTCGGCTTTGGATGAAAATTGAAGGAAATGGTATTAGAACCATTCGGCCATGGGGAGAAAAGGATGGAGAAGGTGTTTGAATGATAAATAAAATGGAGAGGAAAAGAGAATGGGGAGTAGGTGTTTATGATTCGGTTTTCAAAGAGAAGAAAAGAGAAAGAGAAAAGTGATGAGTTTAGGAACAAAATGCATTCGGCAATGGGAGAGGAGAAGGAAAAAGAAATAACTTTTTGTGTTGATAATTTCGGCACTAAGAGATAATTCAAGATGAATCACTTGAGAGGTTTTGCAAAATAAATGACCCAAATGGTCAAAAAAATGACCAAAAGAAACAAAACAAAAGTTGCTTCCTCCTAACACAAACAAATTTGGCCAAGAGAGGGAAAGATGAAAGGAGAAATGTCTAGCGAAACAAAAGTGACCAAATGATACCCAAAAGCTACCAATCAAACTAAACCTATCACCAAAATTTGCCACCCAAAATTCGGCTCCCCTTTTAGTCCACAATGCCATCCAAATTCATGGACAAAATGTCCATTCAAAAGTTTCCAAGACATCATCCTTGTATCATGCCTTGTGATCCTCCACTTTCCAAAAGATTAAAAGTTCTATCCCTAAAATCAAGTTGATTCTATCCCTAAATTCATGCTTTCCGTAACATTTAGCCTCCTTACCATAAAAGAATTTGTCCATCTTATCCATGAATAAAGCTTGGCCGACACTTGCTAGGAAAGAACAGAAATAAATGCTCACAATTTGCATGCTAGGAGATTCGAACCTCTCCCCTCAATACCATACATGTAGCGCATATCCACTTAACCAATAACTCAACTTATGCTATCTTTTACCACTTTAATTAACTTAAACTTCATAGTCACCTGATTCCTCTACAGTAAAGTACTCTTTACTAAAATTTATTCTAACTCCGAATAAACCCAAGCCTTCTTAAGACTATATTAAACACACAAATAAAATCATTCACAAGCTAAACATCAAAAACATGCAACATATCGATACTCACATTTTTAGGATGTTACAATTCTACCCCTTTAAAGAAAATTTCGTCCTTGAAATTTTACCTGATTAAAAGAGGTGAGGATATTGTTGCCGAATTGCATCCTCAGGCTCTCACGTAGCTTCATCCGCTCCGTGATTACGCCGTAAAACCTTGACCAACGGCACGGTCTTCTTTCTTATCACCTTAACATCTTGGTCTAAGATTTCCACTAGTTCCTCCTCAAAAGATAAGTCTGATCTCAACTCCACTTCTTCTACCGGTACTATGTGAAACGGATCCAATCTATAGCGCCTCAACATAGAAACATGGAAAACATTATGAATCTAACTCAACTCTAGAGGTAATTTAAGCTGATAGGCCACTGGACCAACACGCTTCATCACACGATATGGTCCAATGGACCTAGGGCTCAACTTGCCCTTCCTTCCAAATCTAAAAATCTTCTTCCACGGTGAGACTTTTAGAAAGACCTGATCTCCCATCGCAAACTCAATATCCTTACGCTTCAGATCTCCATACGATTTTTGTCGATTCGAAGCTTCCTTTAACAGCACTCGAATCACCTTTACCTTTTCTTCTGTCTCAGATATCAACTCAAGACCCAACAACTGTCGTTCCCCCAATTCAGTCCAACAAGTAGGGGTACGATACCTATGACCGTATAAAGCTTCACAAGGCACCATTTGGATACTGGATTTGTAACTATTATTATACGCGAACTCTGCCAACGGTAGGAAATCCTCCCAACTACCTCTGAAGTCGATTATACAACCACGTAACATGTCTTCCAAAATATGAATTACTCTTTCTGACTGACCATCTGACTGAGGATGAAAAGCCGTACTAAAGTTTAACTTTGTTCCCAAAGCCTCATGTAAAGCTTTCCAAAATCGTGATGTAAACCTGGGATCCCTATTCGATATGATAGACACTGGTATCCCATGCAACCTCACGATCTCAGATACATACAGCTTAGCCAACTTCTGTAATGAGTACTCAGTAAGAACTGGAAGAAAATGAGCAGTCTTTGTCAAACGATCAACTACTACCCAAATAGAATTTTTCTTAGTAGGTGTTAAAGGTAACCCACTAACAAAATCCATTGATATCCGCTCCCATTTCCATAGGGGAATCTTTACCTGTTGTAATAAGCCTGGTGGCAGTTGATGCTCCGCCTTCACTTGTTGACAAGTCAAACATTTACCTACAAACTCAAAAATCTCACGCTTCAACCCTGGCCACCAATACCGTTCACGGAGATCTCGATACATCTTATTTCCTTTAGGGTGCATAGCATAATAGATACTATGCGCCTCTTGCAGAATTATTTGTCTCAAATCTGAGTCCTTGGGCATACAAATTCTTCCACGAAAACATAGCACTCCAACATTATTCATACCAAAATCCCCTATTTCACCAGTTTTAACTTGCTGAATTAAGGATAACAACTTTTCATCTGATATCTGCTTTTCCCTGATCTGATCTAACCACAGAGGCTTCACCTGAAGTTTCGCTAACAAACTACCATCCTCATACAAACTCAGATGAGCAAACATTAGTCTTAAATCAGATACCACCTTATGACTTAATGCATCTGCTACCACGTTAGCCTTTCCAGGATGATACTCGATTGAGAAATCATAATCCTTTAACAACTCCACCCACTTTCTTTGTCTCAAGTTTAACTCCTTCTGGGTAAGAAGATACTTAAGACTCTTATGATCCGTATAGATGTTAGACTTCTCGCCGTAGAGGTAGTGCCTCCAAATCTTTAAAGCAAACACTACCGCAGCTAACTCCAAGTCATGAGTAGGGAAGTTTCTTCGTGCGGTCTCAACTGACGAGAAGCATAGGCCACAACTTTTCCATTTTGCATTAGCACACATCCTAAACCCGTGTGTGACGCATCATAGTAGACGATAAATTCTTTTCCAACCTCAGGTTGAATCAGTACTGGTGCTTCCGTCAAAATCTTCTTCAATTTCTCGAAACTTTCTTGTTGTTTATCACTCCATACATACGGTACCCCCTTTCACAATAGCTTAGTTAGGGGTGCAGCTATCAACGAAAACCCCTCAACAAAGCGTCTATAATATCCAAGAAAACCTAAGAAACTCCGAATCCCGACTCATCGACTTGGTGGTTTCCAATCTATCTGACCTCAATCTTCCGAGGATCCACCTTATTCCTTCAAATTGACAAAGACATGACCCAAGAAAGTCACTTCCTTAACCAAAATTCACATTTACTAAATTTGGCATAGAGTTACTTATCATGAAGTAACTACAAAACTATACGCAAATGTGAGTCATGCTCTTTTTTGTTTCTCGAATATACCAAAATGTCATCTATGAACACTACCACAAACCGGTCTAAATAAGGTTGAAAAACCCGATTCATCATGTCCATAAATGCAGTTGGTGCATTGGTCAACTCAAACAGCATCACCAAGAACTCATAATGTCCATAACGAGTTTGAAATGTCGTCTTATGAATATCTGCCTCTTTCACTTTGAGTTGATGATAACCCGATCTCAAATCAATTTTGGAGAAAACTGATGCTCCTTTCAATTGATCAAACAGGTCATCAATTTTCGGCAAGGGATACATATTCTTGATCATCAATTTATTCATTTGCCTGTAATCAATGCACATACGCATCGACCTATCCTTCTTCTTAATGAACAAAATCGGCGCTCCCCACGGAGACACACTTGGTCGAATAAATCCCTGATCCAACAACTCTTGAATTTAAGCTTTAAGCTCTGCCAATTCCTTCGGTGCCATCCTATAAGGTACAATAGATACTGGAGCTGTTTCAGGCAAAAGCTCAATACCAAATTCTACTTCCCGATCTGGAGGTATACCAGGAAGTTCTTCGGGGAAGACATCTGAAAATTCCTTCACCGTTCTCACACCTTCCACTGATAACTCCTTGGCATCCAAAGCACAAAGAAAAGCTAGGAATGCTCCATACCCTTTCTGTACCAACTATTCTACCTTTAACGCAGATACCACATTTGCCAAGTAATTTCTTCGTTCATCTATCATTACTACTTCCTTATCATCCGAAGTCCTTATTGACATCTGCTTTACAGCACAATCCAAATGCGCCTGGTGCTTCACCAACCAATCCATGCCCAGAATGAGATCGAATTCACCGAAAGGCAATTCCATCAAATTCGCCAAAAATATTTCTCTTTGGATTTCTAAGGGCACGTCTCTAAATAGTTTATTCACAAATATCGACTGTCCTAAAGGACTAATTACCTTGTCTCACTATCGGTAATCTCAGATTCTATATTTAGGTTTCCAGATATGGCACTAGCAACATACAAGTGGGTAGAACTGACATGGGTAGGTTGAGGAATAGGTGGGGGTTGAGGGGGTTGTGTTTTTGGGTTCGTTTGAATGAACTCCGTATACCAAGTATTCATCATATGGAGAAAGGCTTTCCTAGCCTCTTCTCCTCCTCTCTGACTCACAGTCGTTAGTCTATTCTCATTTTTAATCAGCACCGTCTCTTGGGCGAGAGCTGGTGCTTTACTTTCTACATCATCCGCCACTGCTCTGTCGGGATCCATTACTATATGAAAACATAATTTAAATCGTCAAGAGTCGTCACACTATCATTATATAAATACTCATACGTATGGCATGTATAGTTAGACTCGTGCTTATGCTATATTAGTTCGAGAATCGACTAAGTCGTAACTCTGATACCTACAAATATAACACCCCTTACCCGTATTCGATGCCAGAACCGGGTACGAGGCATTACCGAACTTAACATACTTTATCATACAATATCAAGCCATAAATTTTCAATCCAATATAAAATCTTTCATTTGAAATCATAACGTCCCTATTATAGGTCTACGAGACCCTAACCATACATGTGGTGTAGTTTGAGACTAAACCGAAAGCTTATGAGCACTTAGGAAATTTGTATTCAAAACAGGGTCACACTCTCGTGTGGAAAGGAACACGCCCGTATCCCTAATCTGTGTGGATTTTATTTTTCATTTCGAACCTACAAGGGTTTTCACACGGCCTAGCACACGCCTATGTCTATGGTCCGTTTCCCTCACACGGCCACGACACGCCCGTGTCTTAGTCCATGTGTGAAAACCTTGACATTCTGTTTATTACGTCATCAAACATTTAGGGTCACACGCCCGTGTGACGAACTAAATTTTTCGCAAATTAGATGCAGGGGACACAAGGCCTATCAACACGCCCTCAGGGTTGACCGTGTGTCAGACATGGTTTAGACACACGCCCGTGTGCCTACCCGTGTGGACAATTATAAGGCTATTTACCAAGCCATTTGCCACCCTGAAAAGCAATCACACTTAACCATTTCAAGTTCATCATTATTGAATAAATATAACTTAACTAGTACCGGCCAATTCCAATGGCCATTTACAAAATGAATTGAGTAGCATTAATAGCCATCACCTTAGCTAATGAATATGACATATAACAAAATGGCCAAGTTCCTATACATGCTATACCCAAAATAATCAAACTTTACTATACCAAAAAAATAACTTGATAGTGTGAATCGAACTCTGACGTCCTTCGATCCTAGAGCTAGCTTGGCGATACTACAAGGAAAAAGGGAAAAGAGAGGGGTAAGCATAAAGCTTAGTAAGTTTGTATATAATAGATAGCCACATAAAATCTTATGGTACATTCATACATCACATTAAGTGATAACATAAATTCTCAAGCACATTGATATAGCTTACTCATGCTTACTCTTACCAATCACATAAAATATATCAGACTCATTTCTTGTGAGTTCTCATATGTACCGGTATCACTTCATAACATAACTTTAGTCCTTTTACCATCTTAAACACAAACTTAGCTCTTTGTCCTGTTGAACCACTTGGAATACTAAAGGATACTCGAACTCGCCTTACACACAATAAGATGCCAGTGCGATGTCCCATATATGGTCTTACATGGGATCACATGTTGATGCTGATGTCATATCCCAAATATGGTCTTATACAGGATCTCTTATCGATGTCGACGCTATATCCTAGATATGGTCATATACGAGATCGTATATCGATGCCATGTCCCAAACATGATTTTACACGAAATCTCTATTCGATGCCGATGCCATATCCCAGATAGGATCTTATACGGGATCTCAATTCAGTGTTGAGGCCATGTTCCATACATGGTCTTATACGGGACCTTATAAATCTCATGTCTTGGCAATGGTATCCTCTCACTTTCTAAGGTTCAACTGGGACTTCAACATCATAAATCATCATCATATTCTCATCGAAACATCATTGATCAAATTCATAGAAATAATATACATCTTCATGAAATTGTCAAGCATTTTAAAGCATAATAACATGATGTTAAATTATTACACACAAACTTACCTCGGTACCAAAATATGTATAATTGTACAATTTACTCCACCACATTGTTCTTTCCTCGATTTAGGTTTGGACTTCATGTTTCTTGATCTATAATGACAATTTTACTTATTTAATGATCACATTAGCTAAAATAACCCATGAATCATACTTTGGAAAAATTATAATTTTGCCCCTAAACTTTCACATATTTATAAAATGGTCCCTAAGCTTGTATAATGAAATATACCTATTTCCTTAGTTACCCAAGCCTATTTGAACATTTATTGAGCTTATAACAACTCATACTTTCCGTCAAAACCTGTTTTTACTACACATTTTATCCTCTTTACAAATAGGTCCTTTTTATGTGTTTTCCGTGAAAATAACTTAGAAAAAGATGTTTATCACACCTTAAACTTTCATATTCCTCCATTAATCATCAAAAAAACATACATGTCATACATGGTAAATCTTTTCACATGACCTTTAGCTTAAAATATGGCTAGAAATAGCTAAATCGAGCTATGAGGATCTAAAAAATACGAAGAACATTAAAAATGGAGCTATGAGATACTTACGATCAAGCTTGAAAGTTGAAGAAACCCTAGCTATGGTGTCCTTGAAATTTTTGACCAATCATGGGGAAGATGGACAAGATTTTTGACTTATTATCCCCTTTAATTCTTTTATTATCCAAATGAAAAAAATGCCCTTAAGGCCTATTCCTTGAGATTTTTCCTTCCCATCTTCATTTTTGTCCATCTTGACATATAATGGTCTAATTGCTAAATAAGAACCTCTAATAATTTTTCTAATGCTATTTCATACTTGAATCTTCTAGAATCTCATATTTTTCAATCTTTGCAATTTAGTCCTAATGAATAAATTGATTACTAATTTATAAAATTTCTTCATTAAATTTTCACACAATCATGCAAGCATGCCATAGACCTCATAAAATCCATAAAACAAATATTTATACTTAGGATTTGTGGCCTTGAAACCACTATTCTGACTAGGCCCTATATCGAAATATTATGTAATTGGTGCTCCAAATGAGTTAATGAGAAAAGTTCTAATATGAAATAATCAATTGAAATGAAATATTATGAAAACATACTTGAAATACATTGGTATATCTTGTATATGTTATTTGAGTTCATAATGTGGAAAGTAAATGTATGTGGGAATTTGAGATGATGATATCTGTACATGGAATCTATTGGTGGATAAGTACATCCAAATTTATATGATAAATTTTAGTGAACATTGAAATTGGACTCAATAAATGATTTGTCAATTTAAATTGTGATTGGCAGGAAGTGCAACAGTCCGAATTTGACCCTAATCAGAGTGGTGGTTTCGGGACCACGAATTCAAAGTAGAAAAATAAATTCTTGATCTATTTACTGTCTATATTAAGTGGTTGCGCTTGAGTAAAAATATCGTAGAAAAATTTAAATGTTTGGATGTTTAATTTAATAAAAGGATTAAATTGCTAAAGTAGCAAAAGTAGTGAGCATGAAATTAGAAAGGTAAATTGAATTGTTTAATTGATACAAGGATTTGCATGTCAAATTTCCACCTTTCATGCTAGTGGACGGCAATGATGATGGGGGAGGATTTTTCTTGTATTTTATAATGTAAATATTACATTTTATGAACAAGGAAATATGTATTATATTGATATAATAAAATAAGCATTGAAAATAAATTCATTTTTCTCTTTCCTTCCTTCATCTTCATCACTGATTTTCCCTTCAAAGAAAAGGAGAAATTCATCCTCTATCATTAGGCCATTGCATGTGTTTGGTGAGGTGAGAATTTGAGCTTTAATTTAGTAATGTTTATGTAATTGAGTTGGTTATTTTGAACACTACCAAAACCATGTCAAAATTGTTGAAGTTAAACATGTCTAGATTCGGCCATGAGGGGAAAACTATTTATGATTTATTGTGTAGACGAATATGAGATGAATTCAGATAGAAAATTTAGTTGAAATGGAGAATAAAGATTTAAGTTTGTATAAATGATAGGGAGATTTATGTTTCAATTGGAGCATAGAAATGCTCTTCACATTCAGCCGGATGTTAAAGTGACCATGTATGAGGATTATTTTTTTTACTTAATTGTTTGGTTATATATGTATTGAGATAGCATAATCGACCATTGAGGAATGTTTGTGTTTTGGAAGTGTTGTTAATAGAATGTTGAGGATAGGTGACAAATGAAAAAAAATTGTTTGATTAGAGATTTTGATTGAATAAAGCATTAGGGCCTTAATTGTATAAGTTAAATAGTTGGAAGATAGAAGAATAGTTTGTGGGGACTTGTAGGGATCTAGAGAAAATTTGGGTATTAAGGGACTTGTCCGAATTTCATAGAAATCATGTGTTTTATGTTTGAGGATTAAATTGCAAGGAAGTGAAACTAGAGGAGTAAATGTGCAAATTGCTAGATTACATGCTATGAATAGTTTTTAAATGTTCAAAGAGATGTAATTAAGCTTGAGAAGGATTCAGCTCTAGAGTAAAAGTGTATAAAATTTTTATAATTGCATATTAGGTTCGAATGAATGAAAAGAAATAGTAGTAAATTCTAAAAGTTTCAAATTATGATTGATGGATTAAAAGGATGGTATAATTATTTGTTTCGATTGAAATTGAATGGAATTTATTTGAATAGATTCTTTCAAATTTGGTTTTAGATCAAAAAAGGAAAGATTTGGAAAAAGATCGAGGAAAAGCTAAACTAGACGAGTAGCCGAGAAACCCTAAATCGTCACTTTTTGAGGTAAGATTTCAAGCAATTAAGTTAATCGGAATGATTCTTCATAAAATGCTAATGTCCAATAGTCATAGACTTGTAAAATTAAGATGTGCTGAATGTGTTAATGGAATTGAATAATAAATTGAATCATGTATGGATAATTTGATAGTTGAGTTGGATGGTAGAAATTATATGCTATTTTGAATTTTAATGTAAGCACATATACATGGTATTAAATAAGGTTAGGAAATATGCTCGAGGTGAGAATAAAATTTGGAGGTGATGTGCCGAATGTGTAAATTGGATTGAGTAGGAGTATATAATTATTTCTATGACTAAATGTATGTATGAATATATGCTTGAAAAGATGTGAGTTGTTTATACGTATGATTGAATATTTAAAAAATGGGATGTGAGTCTGCAAGTAGTACCATGGATATGAAATTGTGATATGACATTAAGAGTGTAGGTAGATTAAGAAAAGACTCTAAGTGAGCACTACGTTACAGGGATATTAAGTAACGGCTCTGTGTGAGCGATACGTTACAAAGTTATTTAGTAATGGCTCTGTGTGAGCGATACGTTACAAGGTTATTTAGTAACGGCTCTAAGTGAGCGATACGTTACCAAGATATATAGTAACGGCTCTAAGTGAGCGATACGTTACCGAGTGTATTTAGTAATGGCACCAAGCGTGCAAATTATTATTTAACCTAATTATTGATATGCAGGTACAGAGCTCGTTTGAAAAAGATTTCCTTATAATTGTGAATCAATATATAGTAATATTGAATACGATATCCTAGGGATATGTATGAATAACTAATTTTTGAATGGTAAGTAAATTGGAAGGTACGTTTTATTCATGCTAATTTAAAATGAATGAGATTAGTAATGTTAGTTGGAAACCTAATAGTATGAAGCATGTTACTAATCATTTCATAGGATATTTATGAATTGAACCTTGAAGCTTTGATTATTCTGCTTTTTTGTTGTGTATGAAATGCTCTTTGAAATTTTAAGTAGAATAGGTGAAATTAAGTATATCAAGCTAAAATCTTACTAAGCTACAAAGCTTACTTTCTTTCCATTGTTTCTTTGGATTTGTAGATCGCTTTTGGAAGGTTCAATCTTAGCTCGTGGATCAACTTGGAAGCTCATCATACTATCCTCTATTTTGGTACCCTTTTTTGGTAGATTAACCCTAGATGATTATGGCATGTATAAGCTAATTTCTTTACCTAGGAATTTGTATGAGACGAATCTTCAATGGATGTATGCCATGCGAAAATGGCTAAATTTTGATACTTTGGTCTTGTATATATATTCGACCATGAGGTCAATCTATTTAGGAAAGTATAATTATTAATGTGTGCATGCTTAATGTAGGAAAATGTAGCTTGAATGACCACTTGGTTAAGGTCTTATTATGCAAAGCCGAATATGGTGTTTAAGTATTTTGGTAACTATCAAATCATGTTAGTCATAAACGTGTGTAACTAGTTTGGTTTATACGTTCAGTTGTTTACAAAGTAGGTTGATTTTGATAATGTGACTATGCAAATTGAATAATGATGTGATTAACTACATAATTTGGGATGCTTTTGACAAGAGGAAAGAAATTGTAAAATTAGGTACATGTATACTTGGTTTTAGTAATAGATATCTTGTTTAATAAATAGAGTAACTTGTACGTATTTGGCTAGGATGATGGAAATGACCAAATGAGTAGTAAATGGGCTTTAATGGGATTTTTGTAATTGAAAGGTGGTTGAGTTATATGTATGAATTGAATAATGATCTGCATGATTGATATATATTTCTTTTAGGTAGTTTGAATATGTTTCAAATAATAGAGGTATTCAGTATTAAGATTTGGTCTTAGCCTTAATGTTAGAATGTGCAATTTCATTTGTTTCAAATTGATACTGTCGAAGCATGATCAACATGTAATGTTATCTCTCATGGATGGGGTTTAGTAGAAATGCCCCTTAACTATGATCCGACGACGGATACAGGTTAGGGGTGTTATATTTTATTAGTATCAGAGCCAGGTTTAGCCGTTTCTCGGACTAACAAGATGTGTGTGGGTTTAGCTATACATGCCAAAATTTATAATGTGATAGTATGATGACTTCTGACAGTTAAATGTATTTGTTTCTTTCGTATAGTGATGGATCTTGATCCCGAGCAATCCATAGCGGATGATGTCGATAGTGTGGCACCTGCTCCTGTACAAGGGGCCGCGCCGGAAGAATCTCGACCCGCTATTAGTGATCCTTAAGAGAGGGCTAAACAAGCCATTTACAATATGATGAATGATTGGTTTGGCTCGTATGTCTGAGCCAATCCAACTATTGCGCAACTACCCTTGAATCAGAATACTCCCCCTATAGTACCGACGATACCCCCGATCGTATATTCTGAAAAAGTAAGAAAGCCTCCGATTGATCGTATTAGAAAACACAGAGCTCAAAAATTTAGAGCTGAGGATGATGATGATAGGGAGCGAGCTGAATTTTGGCTCGACAATACTGTTCGTGTTTTCGACGAATTGGCCTGCACACCCAATGAGTGCTTGAAGTGTGCTATATCACTATTATGGGATTCCGCTTATTATTGGTGGGATACGCTTACATCAGTTGTCCCGAAAGAATGGGTTACTTGGGAATTTTTCCAAACAGAATTTCGTAAGAAGTATATAAGCCAGTGCTTTATTGACTCTAAGCGAAAGGAATTCCTTGAACTCAAATAGGGCTGTATGACTGTATCTGAATACGAGTGTAAATTTGTACGACTTAGTCGCTATGCTTGCGAATGTGTTTCGTCAGAAGCTGCAATGTGTTAGAGATTTGAAGATGGTTTAAACGAAGATATAAAGCTTCTGGTTGGTATTCTCAGAATTAACGAGTTTATTGTACTAGTCGAATGAGCCTGTAAGGCTGAAGAATTAGGAAAGGAAAAACAGAAAGCTGAATTTGAATCTAAAGACATTCGAAAGAGATTTGCAAGTAAGTTTTCACATATGACTATGAAGAAGTTCAAGAATGTCACATATGACTATGAAGAAGTTCAAGAATGACGGTAGTCGATCTAAACCCAACACCGAGATTTCTATACGGGAAAGGCCAACAATAAGTTCTCGGGCAACGTCAGTTGCAAGTATTGGCAAGGAGAGATTGAGCAAGCCAGAGTGTTAGCAGTGTGGCAGACGACATCACAGAGAGTGTTGGGGTAAATCTATCTCTCGCACTTGTTATAAGTGTGGCTCTCAAGATCACTTTATTCGAGACTGCCCGGAGAATGTTGGGAAGGGTTCTGCTCAGAGTACGAGACCGAGTGGCACTACAGCCCGAGGCAAATCATCTCGATTTGGGAGAGGTAGGAGTGCTGTACAGAGGGGAGCCTCAAATACGATTGTTCGATCTGATGCCCAGGTACCAGCTAGAGCTTACGCCATCCGTGCCAGAGAGGAGGCCTCATCCCCAGATGTCATCACCGGTACTTTCATTCTCTTTGATACTAATGTAATTGCTTTGATTGACCCTGGTTCAACTCATTCGTACATGTGTGAAGCATTAGTATCCAGTAAGACTCTACTTGTTGAGTCTACTAATGTTGTGATACGGGTTTCAAATCCCCTAGGTCGATATGTGTTAGTTGATAAAGTGTGTAGAAACTGTCCATTAATGATTCGGGATATGTGTTTCCCGGCTAATTTGATGCTATTACCGTTCGACGAGTTTGACGTTATTCTCGGTATGGATTGGCTGACAATGTATGATGCAGTAGTAAATTGCAGACGAAAGACTATTGATTTGAGATGCCAAAACAACGAGATAATTCGAATTGAGTCTACGGATTTAACCAGACTACCTAATGTGATATCGTCGATGTTGGCTCGGTAGTATTTGAGGAAGGGTTGTGAAGCCTATCTTACGTACGTGATTGATGAGAAGGTGACTGAGAAAAAGATCAAATCGGCACCGATTGTTAACGAATATCCAGATGTGTTTCTGGAGGAATTACCAGGGCTACCACCAATTCGTGAGGTAGAATTTGGGATTGAGTTAGTGTCGATAACTACCCCAATTTTGATAGCTCCGTACAGAATGACACCTACTGAATTAAAAGAATTAAAGACTCAATTACAAGAGTTAACAGATAGAGGTTTTGCCCGACTGAGTTTCTCTCTCTGGGGTGCTCCCGTTCTTTTTGTGAAAAAGAAAGATGGAACTTTGAGAATGTGAATTGATTATCGGCAGCTCAATAAGGTAACTGTAAAGAACAAATACCTATTGCCGCGCATTGACGATTTATTTGATCAGCTTAAGGGAGCATCTATATTCTCAAAAATTGATTTGCGATTGGGATATTATCAGCTGCGAGTTAGAGAATCTAATATACCGAAGACTGCTTTTCGAATGAGATATGGCCATTATGAGTTCTTGGTAATGCCGTTTGGGCTTACTAATGCTCCGGCTATTTTAATGGATTTAATGAACCGGGTATTCAGGCTGTATTTAGATCGGTTTGTAGTTGTGCTCATCAATGATATACTAATTTATTCGCGAGAGGAATCGGAGCATGCTGAGCATTTGAGGTTAGTATTGTAGATTTTGCGTGAAAAATAATTATACGCGAAATTTAGCAAATGTGAGTTTTGGCTAAGGGAAGTTAGCTTTCTGGGGCATATAATTTCGGCATCAAGTATTCGGGTTGCTCCAAGTAAAGTTTTAGCCATACTTGATTGGAAGCCCCCGCGAAATATTTCTGAGATCCGTAGCTTTCTGGGACTTGCCGAGTATTATAGACGCTTCGTAAAAGGATTTTCTATGATAGCAGCTCTGATGACAAAATTGTTGCAGAAAGACGTTAAATTTGAGTGGTCAGAACAGTGTCAGGAGAGTTTTGATCAGCTAAAGACTTCGTTAACAGAAGCTCCGGTACTTGTTCAGCCAGAGTCAAGTAAAGAGTTTGTCGTTTATAGCAATGCATCTTTAAATGGATTGGGTTGTGTACTGATGCAGAATGGTAAAGTTATAGCTTATGCGTCGAGACAGTTGAAACCGCACGAAAAGAATTATCCAACGCATGACCTTGAATTGGCCGCTATAGTTTATGCTTTGAAGATATGGCGACACTATCTTTTCAGCGAAAAATGTTACGTCCATTCGGATCATAAGAGTCTAAAGTATTTAATGACTCAGAAGGATCTGAATTTGAGGCAACAACGATGGTTAGAGTTATTGAAAGACTATGAGCTTGTGATTAATTACCACCCAGGAAAGGCTAATGTAGTTGTGACGCGCTTAGTCAGAAATCGTTAATTGCTCTGCATGCAATGATTGCAAATTTAGTTATGACCAAAGATGATACACTCATTGCTGAATTAAAGGCGAAACCTTTATTTGTGCAACAAATTCATGAAGCTCAGGGTATACTCATTCTTGAATTAAAGGCGAAACCTTTATTTGTGCAACAAATTCATGAAGCTCAGGGGATCGATGATGATTTAATATCAAAAAGGAGTATGTGTGATTCAAATGCGGATTTCGAATTTCAAATAGATGATGAAGGGTGTCTACGGTTTAAGAATCAGATATGTGTGCCTAAGAACTCTGACTTGATTCGAATGATTTGTGAAGAAGCTCATAATAGCAAATTTTTGATACATCCGGGCAGTACAAAAATGTATAACGACTTGAAATAGCATTACTGGTGGCATGGTATGAAGCGAGATATCTCAGATTATGTGACCAGGTGTTTAGTATGACAACAGGTGAAAGCTGAGCATCAGGTGACGTCGGGACTTCTTCAATCGATTTTGATACCTGAATGGAAGTGGGATCAAATCACGAGGATTTTAAATCGGGTTTGCCACTAACACCGAGTAAGAAAGATTCAATCTGGGTTATTGTTGATAGATTGACAAAATCGGCTCATTTCATTCTGGTACGTACCAATTTTTCACTTGATAAGCTAGCTGATCTGTACATGTCACAGATTGTGCAGTTCCACGGAGTACCTATTTCTATTGTTTCGGATAGGGATTCAAGGTTCACGTCACGGTTTTGGAAGAAATTACAAGATGCTTTAGGTACTAAACTACACTTTAGCACAGCTTTTCATCCACAGACCGACAGTCAATCTGAATGAATCATTCAGATCCTCGAAGATATGTTAAGATGTTGCATCCTCGAGTTTGAAGGTACGTGGGAACGATACTTACCTTTGGTTGAATTTGCTTACAATAATAGCTTCCAATCAAGTATCAAAATGGCACCCTACGAAGCCTTGTATGGTCGTAAGTGTCGTACACCCTTGTACTGGACTGAGCTAAGTGAAAACAAGATACATGGGGTTGATTTGATTAAAGAAACTGAACAGAAGGTGGCGGTGATTCGTGATAGTTTAAAAGCTACTTTAGACCGTCAAAAATCTTACGCTGACTTAAAACGTAAAGACATTGAGTTTCAGATTGGAGATAGGGTGTTTTTGAAAGTGTCACCTTGGAAGAAAATTCTTAGATTCGGTCGTAAAGGCAAGTTGAGTCCAAGATTCATTGGACCGTATGAAATCGTTGAATGAATCAGACCGGTTGCTTATAGATTACAGTTACCACCTGAACTAGAGAAGATTCATAATGTCTTCCATGTTTCGATACTTCGTAAATACCGATCTGATCCATCGCATGTTTGCTCGACTGAAGTGGAGATTCAATCTGATATGACTATGAGGAACAACCGATTCGTATCCTCAGCCTTGAGATAAAAGAATTGAGAAACAAGAAAATTCCCTTAGTTAAAGTACTGTGGCAAAATCACGGAGTCGAAGAAGCAACTTGGGAATCGGAGGATGTGATGAAAGAACGCTATCCGAACCTCTTTTTCGGTAAGATTTTCGGGGGATAAAATCCCTATGGGGGAAGTGTTGTAATAGTCCAAATTCAACCCTAATTGAAATGGTGGTTTCGGGACCACGAATCTGAATTAGAAAAATAAATTCTTGATCTATTTGCTGTCTATATTAAGTGGTTGTGCCTAAGTAAAAATATTGTAGAAAAATTTAAATGTTTGGATGTTTAATTTAATAAAAGGATTAAATTGCTAAAGTAGCAAAAGTAGTGAGCATGAAATTAGAAAGGTAAATTAAATTGTTTAATTGATACAAGGATTTGCATGTCAAATTTCCACCTTTCATGCTAGTGGACGGCAATGATGATGGGGGAGGAGTTTTCTTGTATTAATATTATATTTTATGAATAAGGAAATATGTATTATATTGATATAATAAAATAAGCATGGAAAAGAAATTCATTTTTCTCTTTCCCTCCTTCATCTTAAATCACCGATTTCCCTTCAAAGAAAAGGAGAAATTCATCCTCCATCATTCTGCCATTGCATGTGTTTGGTAAGGTGATAATTTGAGCTTTAATTTAGTAATGTTTATGTAATTGAGTTGGTTACTTTGAACATTACCGAAACCATGTCAAAATTGTTGAAGTTAAACATGTTTAGATTCGGCCACGAGGGGGGAAACTATTTATGATTTATTGTGTAGATGAATATGAGATGAATTCAGATAGGAAATTTATTTGAAATGGAGAATAAAGATTTAAGTTTGTATGAATGATAGGGAGATTTATGTTTCAATTGGAAAATAGAAATGCTATTCACATTCGGCCGGATGTTAAAGTGACCATGTATGAGGATTATTTCTTTTACTTAATTGTTTGGTTATATATGTATTGAGATAGCATAATCGGCCATTGAGGAATGTTTGTGTTTTGGAAGTGTTGTTAATAGAATATTGAGGATAGGTGACGAATAAAAAAATTTGTTTGGTTAGAGATTTTGATTGAGTAAAGCATTAGGGCCTTAATTGTATAAGTTAAATAGTTGGAAGGTTAAAATGTTAGAAGAATAGTTTGTGGGGACTTGTAGGGATCTAGAGAAAATTTGGGTATTAAGGGACTTGTCTGAATTTCATAGAAATCATGTGTTTTATGTTTGAGGGTTAAATTGCAAGAAAGTGAAACTAGAGGGGTAAATGTGCAAATTGATAGATTACATGCTATGAATAATTTTAAATGTTCAAAGAGATGTAATTAAGCTTGAGAAGGATTCGACTCTAGAGTAAAAGTGTATAAAATTTTATAATTGCATATTAGGTTCGAATAAATGAAAAGAAATAGTAGTAAATTGTAAAAAGTTTCAAATTATGATTGATGGATGGAAAGAATGGTATAATTATGTGTTTCGATTGAAATTGAATGGAATTTATTTGAATAGATTCTTTTAAATTTGGTTTTAGATCAAGAAAGGAAAGATTTGGAAAAAGATCGAGGAAAAGCTAAACTAGACGAGTAGCCGGGAAACCCTAAATCGTCACTTTTTGAGGTAAGATTTCAAGCAATTATGTTAATCGGAATGATTCTTTATAAAATGCTAATGTCCAATAGTCATAGACTTGTAAAACTAAGATGTGCCGAATGTGTTAATGGAATTGAATAATAAATTGAATCATGTATGGATAATTTGATAGTTGAGTTGGATGGTAGAACTTATATGCTATTTTGAATTTGAATGTAAGCACATATACATGGTCTTAAATAAGGTTAGGAAATGTGTTCGAGGTGAGAATAAAATTTGGAGGTGATGTGCCGAATGTGTGAATTGGATTGAGTAGGAGTATATAATTATTTCTATGACTAAATGTATGTATGAATATATGCTTGAAAAGATGTGAGTTGTTTATACGTATGATTGAATATTTTAAAAAAATCGAATATGGGTCTGCGAGTAGTACCATGGATATGAAATTGTGATATGACATTAAGAGTGCAGGTAGGTTAAGTAACGGCTCTAAGTGAGTGCTACGTTACAGGGATATTAAGTAACAGCTCTGTGTGAGTGATACGTTACAAAGTTATTTAGTAACGGCTCTGTGTGAGCGATACGTTACAAGGTTATTTAGTAACGGCTCTAAGTGAGCGAAACGTTACCAAGATATTTAGTAACGACTCTAAGTGAGCGATACGTTACCGAGTGTATTTAGTAATGGCACTAAGCGTGCAAATTATTATTTAACCTAATTATTGATATGCAAATACAGAGCTTATTTGAAAAAGATTTCCTTATTAAATGTGAATCAGTATATAGTAATATTGAATACGATATCCTAGGGATATGTATGAATAACTAATTTTCGAATGGTAAGTAAATTGGAAGGTACGTTTTATTCATGCTAATTTAAAATGAATGAGATTAGTAATGTGAGTTGGAAACCTAATAGTATGAAGCATGTTACCAAACATTTCATAGGATATTTGTGAATTGAACCTTGAAGCTTTGATTATTCGGCTTTGTTGTTGTTTATGAAATGCTCTTTGAAATTTTAAGTAGAATAGGTGAAATTAAGTATATCAAGCTAAAATCTTACTAAGCTATAAAGCTTACTTTCTTTTCGTTGTTTCTTTGGATTTGTATATCACTTTTGGAAGGTTCAATCTTAGCTCGTGGATCAACTTGGAAGCTCATCATACTATCCTCTATTTTGGTACCCTTTTTGGTAGATTAACCCTTAATGATTATGGCATGTATAAGCTGATTTCTTTACCTAGGAATTTGTATGAGACGAATCTTCAATGGATGTATGCCATGTGAAAATGACTAAATTTTGATACTTTGGTCTTGTATATATATTCGATCATGAGGTCAATCTATTTAGGAAAGTATAATTATTAATGTGTGCATGCTTAATGTAGGAAAATGTAGCTTGAATGACCACTTGGTTAAGGTCTTATTGTGCAAAGTCGAATATGGTGTTTAAGTATTTTGGTAACTATCAAATCATGTTAGTCATAAACGTGTGTAACTAGTTTGGTTTATACGTTCAGTTGTTTACAAAGTAGGTTGATTTTGATAATGTGATGCAAATTGAATAATGATGTGATTAATTACATATTTTGGGATGCTTTCGACAAGGGGAAAGAAATTGTAAAATTAGGTACATGTATACTTGGTTTTAGTAATAGATATCTTGTTTAATAAAGAGAGGAAATCTTGTACGTATTTGGCTAGGATGATGGAAATGACCAAATGAGTAGTAAATGGGCTTTAATGGGAGATTTTTGTAATTGAAAGGTGGTTGAGTTATATGTATGAACTGAATAATAATGCATGATTTATATATATTTCTTTTAGGTAGTTTGAATATGTTTCAAATAATAGAGGTACTTAATATTAAGATTTGGTCTTAGCCTTGATGTTAGAATGTGGAATTTCATTTGTTTCAAATTGATATTATCGAAGCATGATCAACATGGAATGTTATCTCTCATGGATGGGGTTTAGTAGAAATGCCCCTTAACTATGATCCGGCGACGGATACAGGTTAGGGGTGTTACAAGAAGAGTCAGTGAGTTGCATGTTTATGAATTGTTACACGTATTTGTCTGAAATATGAGGAAATAATGGTACTATATGGAAATATAAGACGTGATATATAAAACATTGAATATGTTTGATATATATGTTTATTCATAATTATAGAACTGTACACCTCAAGTGTACTATTTGTGTAAAGATGATGTTCAAAGGATTTGATGAGTAGGATTCAAATATGAAGTAGTTAGAAACCAAGACAAATTGTTATGAAAATGTATATGAAATACGAGGTATGATTATTATATGTGATATGAATACATAATGTGAAAAAGTATAGGTATAAGAGGAATTTAATAAGAATTGAGCCTATATCGTTTCTTGTTATTTATATAAGTGTACGACTAACTAATGGTAATAAGTGTAAGGCTTGGTTGAATATCTTAAATTGGTTCTTGATTGTATTAAAATGTTGGTAAAGATAAAGGATCAAGTGAGTGAGAAATATGGGAAAATAGCCTAATTTTCGTCCACACGGGTGGGCGTGTGTCTAGGCTGTGTGTGACAAGCGGTCTACCCCATGGGCGTATGGTCTGGCTGTGTGTTCCCAGTCACATGGGTGTGTGACCTTTATATGCGAGAATAATTTTAAAAGTCGCGAAAAATTTTCCTGAGGATCTAGTTTAGTCTCGACCCGATCAATGCATGATTTGAACCTCGAAGGTCCATTAAAGAAACGTTTATAATTAGTCTCGATATTTGAATGAGAATGATTTCAAATTATTTGTAAGTGTTCTGTAATCCTTGTTAATGACTCGTAACCCTATTTCTGCGACGGATATGAGTTGGGGGTGTTACAATGCGATTTAGTCCTTTTTCGAAATTAAGCAAGTAATCACTAAAATTAATTCACTAAAATTGTCATGCACTCATACAATCATGCTATAACACATAAAATAATATTAAAAATAATTTCTCCGGCCTCAGATTAGTGGTTTCGAAACCATTGTTTTGACTAGCCCCAAAATCGGGCTGTTATAGAGTAGCCCTTAGGTAAATAAACTCAAAACAAGCAAACGAGATCATTAATGGAAACAAGTGAGTTGAGTGAACAATTGGAATCGAACTAATTCACTTCATGAGGATTGCAAGCAATGCTTAGGGAGCTGGTCCAAAAGTGTGCTCGGGGCGTGGCCGTATCATCCCCTCCCTCTTTAAAGTGATTTGTCCTCAAATCGAGCCACTTGCTCGCGACAAATCTTTCCTCATCATAAGCCCCTTGGCTGACGAATTTGACAGGCTTCCGCCAAACAACCTGAAAATTACACATAACTTAAAAAGAAAACATGTCACTTATATGCCCTCTATGACAACCCAATTTTGGGGCTAGTTAGAATAGTGGTTTTGGAACCACTAATCCGAGGCAGTAGAATTTATTTTAATATTATTTTATGTGTTATAGCATGATTATAGGAGTGCATGAAAATTTTGGTGAATTAATTCTAGTGACTGCACGCTTAGTTTTGAAAAAGGACTAAACCGCATAAAGTGCAAAAGTTTTGTTCCATAAGCTAAAGGTGTAAATAACTATAGAACCTTAAATTGGAGGTCCTTAATGTGCAATTAGGCCCTTAGAAGGGTGTTGGCCGGCCATAGGGACAAAGAAATGACATTGTCAAAGGTTAGGTGAAGTATTTGGTGACTTAATTGATAAATAAACATAAAATAAAGAGAAAAAAAGGATATCATCTTTTTCATTTTCTCTTCTCCACTGATTTTTCACTCAAGAAAGGGCCATGGAAGCTTGAAAATTTCAGCAACTTTTAATCCTTGCAAGTAAGTCATCTAGATATTTATTTTTGATGATTTTTGTGTTTTTGGAACCCTTGTAGCTTAATCTAGCTAATGAGGGGACTATTTTGCACAATGGTTGAAAGTCTAGGGTTTTGACATGAGAGCATTAGTGTTGTTTGCTGAATTTTTGTGGAAGAAAATGAACCTTGGTTGTTAAAAAAACAACTTGTTAAGGGGTTTCCATGAAAACACCTAAAATGGACCTTTTGTAAAGGTTGTAAGATAGGTAGTAAATGTCTGAAATAATTGGATTTGTGAGTTTCTATAAGCTTAAAATAGATTTGGCTAGGCTTGGTTAATGAGGAAATTTGATGAAAATCGTTTTACGAACCTACGGGTAAAATCATAATTATGTGAAAGTTTAAGGGCAAAATAGTAATTTTGCCAAAGTAGGAATTTTGGAATGTGTTGATTAATGTGGTGATTAAATAGTTAATTTGTCATTATAGATAAAGAAAAACGGAGTCTGGACTTAGACCGGGGGAAAGCCAAATTGTTGGGCTAAATCGAAAAAGACGCTCATATTTTGTATTTCGAAGTAAGTTGTACGTAAATAATACAACTCTATTGATATTATGAATTAAATAATTGATGTTGCATAAAATGTTTGATTGTTGTTATGAAAATGCATGATGAAATATGATATGATATACTCTCGGTTGAACCTTAGGAATAGATTGGATATCTAAGCCATGATATTTGGGTGATATGTGAGCTAGTGTAAGACCATGTCTGGGACATGACATCAGCCACAATATGAGAGCCAGTGTAAGACCATGTCTGGGACATGTGCTAGTGTAAGACCATGTCTGGGACATCGTATCGGGCACAATATGAGAGCCAGTGTAAGACCATGTCTGGGACATGGCATCGGCGTTGATATATGTGTTAGTGTAAGACCATGTTTGGGGCATGGCATCGGCCACAATATAAGAGCCAATGTAAGACCATGTTTGGGACATGGCATCGGCATTGAAAAGTGAGCTAGTGTAAGACCATGTCTGGGACATGGCATCGGCCTCGACATGTGAACCAGTGTAAGACCATGTTTGGGACATGGCATCGGCATCGTATCCTCTCGTGTAAGGCTTGTTGGGTATCCTTTGGTATTCCAATTGGTTTGACGAGTAATTTAGAGCTTGTGTTTAAAGTGAGAAATGTCACAATTATGTTGTAAGTGATATAGGTACCTACATGAAATTAATGAGAAATGAACTCAGTTTATATTGTATGATTAGTAAGGATGAAAATGAGTAAGTTATGCATTTAATTATTGGAGAATTTGGAGCAAGTTTATGATATGCTATGAGTATGATAATGCATGGTAATTGTTGTTAATTATTTGTATGCAACTTACTAAGCTTTATGTTTAGTCCCTTTTCTTTTCATTTTCTTATAGTGCCGCCAAGTTAGTTCGGGGATTAATAAACAGCGGAGGCATCGATCAAACTATAAATCTGAACATTGGTATAGTTAGATCTGTCATTTTGAGTATGGCATGTATAGGGACTTAGTCTTTGTTAAGTGTGATATTATTTTGGCCAAATGTGTTGGCTTGTCTTGGAGATTTATTCATTTTGTATAAGGCCATGTATGATGGCTATTTCTTATTATTAATATATGAAAATGATGATTTTTTTTTTATGAATGTGCATATTGCATGGTTGAGTAATTGGTATATTTATGCATGAACGAGTAGGTTGCTTGATGTGGCTTATATTGGTGCATGTAGGGGTGGCAGAAAGGGCTTGGTAAATAGCCTTATTTTTTTCCACACGGGTAGACACACAGGTGTGTGTCTAGGCAGTGCGTGACACACGGTCTGCCCCATGGGTGTGTGGTTTGGCCGTATGTCCCTCTACATCCTAAGTTGGTAAAACAGAATTTCTAATAGTAACTACACGGGCTGAGGCATGGTTGTGTGTCTCTATTGTGTGGAAAACACGACCATAGGACATGGGCATATGCCCAGGACGTGTGAAGTTTGCACTTGAAATTAGGAATTTAATTTGCCATATGGCCTAAGTACACGGGCGTGTGCCTTGGCCGTGTGACCTTATTGGGTTGATGATGTCAGAAATAGAATGTTAAGGTTTTTACACACGGACGGAGACACGGGCGTGTCATGGCCGTGTGAGGACACGGGCGTGTTGTGTGAAAACCCCTTTAGGTTCGAATTGAAAAATAAATCTACACAGCTAGGGACATGGGCGTGTGTGACTACAGTGCAGCCACACAGTGTGTCCTCACTGCATCTGACGCGTATGCCCCTGTTTTTAGTGAAATTTTCCAAAGTTGTTCTAATGTGCCTGGTTTAGTACTGAACCATTTCTAAAGTGTGATTTGGGCCTCTTAGGCTCATATTAAGGACTTTAAGATGGAGATTGAAAAGTTTTAAATTTGATCAAAAATTCATAACCCGAAATTGATTGTATGCATGTTATTAAGAAATGTAACGCCTCGTACCCTGTACCGACGTTGGATTCGAGTAAGGGGTGTTTCATTTAGTGGTATCAGGGCTATGGTTTAGTCATTTCTCAGACTAACCTAGCGTGTTTACGAGTCTAGTTATACATGCCATATATGAATTATGATAGTGTGACGACTCTTGACATTTTAAAATGTGTTTTTATATAGTAAATGTAACAGTCCGATTTATACCCTAGTCAGAACGGTGATTTTGGGACCATAAATTCGAGTCCATAAAAATATTTTAATATTATTTTCAGTGCTGTTGATATGTGATTAAGCATGTGGTAAATTTTCGTGAGCTAATTTGTCCGTCTGTGTGTTTAATTTTACAAAAGGATTGAATTGCATTGAATGCAAACCTAGCATGCTATTTGTTAAAGTACCAATGTGTTGTGGCTTTGTAAAGGTGGAGGCCTAAATGGCAAATAAACCATTTATAAGTTAGTGGCTTATTAAAGGATAAAAATAGCCATAAATTATATGAATTATAATGGTTTTCATTAATGGTAAATTGGTAAAGCATTTAATACTGGTATGTGTTTTGATGGCCGATAATTTCTACATTTTTGTAATCATTGCTTTTAGAGCTATCAAACCCATGTCTCAATTTGATGAATTGATAATGTTTGTGTAAGATGCCATTGATGATATGTTAAGCTTTTTGATGATTTTTGGTGTTAACTGAAAGATATGAATTAGATGAGCATACTTTGTTCTTGAATTTTTGATGAATTTAGCTAAATAGGGCTAAATTGAGAAAATGGTAATTTGAAGGACTAAATAGAAAATTTTATGGAAAATATGGACTTGTATGAGATGTACATGCATTAGGCTAGGCATTTGTATGTGTGGATTTTGTGAATTTGATGTTTTGAGAAAAATAGACTAAATTGATAAAGTGTGCAAATATGAGGGTTAATTTGCAAATAGCCCTAAATGTGTGTCCATGGATTGAATTGTATGAATAAGTGAATAAAAGCGTTAATTCTGAATATGTTTAGATCAAGAACCGAGGAAAATAGACTTAGGTCACGGGAAAGCGAAAGTAACAGAGTAGCCGTTTTCATTTCGATAAATCGAATCCGAGGTAAGTCACTATGCAAATAAACGTACTTGCATGAAATTGAAAATTTTTATATGACTAATGTTGATAATGGATGCTTATGAGAGGATTATGCATATAAATTTCGTGATAAGTTTAATATAGTAAGTAAGTTCGGTTATAATACAAGTTGTTAGTTTATATCTATGTGATGGGAATTGAATGATAGTTATTGAATTAGAAATGCTACATGTATGATGTTGAGAAATGAGGCACTAAGTGTGCGTAATTGAAATCATGATGGAGTTAAATAGCACTGTGTGTGCGAAGTAATGGAAGCTTCAGCTTTTATGATTGGCACTGTGTGTGCGATACTGAATTAAGTTCGATTTTGTATTAATGCACTAAGTGTGTGATGTCATTTAAGTTTCGACTACGAATCATGACACTAAGTGTGGGATTATAAAAAATGAATAGCACTGTGTGTGCGATGATATGAAAGCTTTGGCTTATTAAATTGGCACTGTGTGTGTGATACCAAGACAAGTCGCTTAAAAGAATAGGCACTAAGTGTGCGATTATAAGAAATGAATAGCACTGTGTGTGCGATGATATGAAAGCTTGACTTATTAAATTGGCACCGTGTGTGACATTTGAGACAAGATGTTTAAAAGAATAGGCACTAAGTGTACGATTATAAGAAATGAATAGCACTATGTGTGCGATGTTATGAAAGCTCCGGCTTATTAAATTGGCACTGTGTGTGTGACACCGAGACAAGTCGTTTAAAAGAATAGGCACTAAGTGTGCAATGATTAATATGTTTCAATTATGTATATAGCACTGAGTGTGCGATTAAGTTGAACGAATATGAAAGGATGATTGACATATAATATTGAGCATTGAATAGCTTGGAAGTTGAATAATTATGTGTTAGCTAAGATATGTATTGAACCTTTGTGGTTGATGAGTTATAAACAAGTTATGAATGAGTATTTTAGCTATGGCTGGGACATTGGTATTGTACAATTGTTCTAAGTTTCTGAGTATCTTATTAGATTCCTATTGGTTCAACGGGCAAGTCTATAGTACGAATAGGAAATCCGAGCTTTGATAAGTTAAGTGAATGAATATCTATTACAGGTATGTTGCTTATATACTAATGGTGTATATGAGGTAAGTATCCATGTGAACATATTATGATGTTAAGTACATCAAATTGATAATATGATGTGTAACTTCTTGACTAGATGAAATAGATGCAAATAGGATATGTGATTTGGAAATATGGTAAGTTATGGCTAAGCTTATGAGTTCAAGAAAGAATGAGGTGATTTTGTCATGAGAACCATATTGGTCATTCTATTAATTTGGTTATGTGCAATTCATGTTAAGTTTGTTTGTATATTGACTTTCTAAGCTTTGTAAAGCTTACTCTGTGTGTATGTTTTCTCTGTTTATAGGTCATCAAAGCTACTGATGGCTCAGGACCGTCACGGATCGTCATCACACTACTAAAATCATTTTGGTACACTTTGAATATGTATATGGCTAACTATGGCATGTATAGGCTAGTCCTTGATATGAGTTGTAAAGTGAACTTAGCCATGTGATTTTGCTAGTTATGCTTTGGTAATATGCTTAAAGGAATATGATATGTAAAGTGTTTTGGTATGATTAGTTGATATATGAAATGGTTATGAGATGGTATGTATATAGATGATTGGTGCTTGGGCATAATTGAATTTTGGTCATGCAAATTGGTATGTTTAGATTGGTTAGTCATTCGGGTATGTGTTTCGATTTAGTCCCGACTCGGTTTATAAGCATGTTTAAGGTCTCGATGACCTATTTAAGGGACATTATGATTGATATTGATGAATGGCTATATGATAAATTCTGTAAATGTTTCTAATCTGTCTGGTAACGCTTCTAACCCTAATCTGGCGACAGACACGGGATAGGGGTGTTACAGTAAATGAATCCCAACAGAGTAGTGGCAGATGTTGTCGAGAGTAATGCGTCGGCTCCAGCAGAAGGGACCGCACCAGTTGAAAGTGGGCTCGTGAAACTGAGTCAGAGAGGAAGGGCTGGAGAAGCTTTCCTTCATATGATGAATGTCCGGTATTCGGAGTTTGTTCATGCAAACCCGAATGCTCCACCTCCTCCACCCCCTCAAGTTCCCCAACCTGCCTCTACAGTTCCTCAAGTAGTGGAAACAATCAGAAGAGAAAAGCCTCCAGTAGATAGAATTCGAAAGCAAGAGGCTGAGAAATTTAGAGCGAATATAGATGATGACCCAGAGAGGGCAGGGTTCTGGCTAGAAAATACCATTAGGGTATTCGATGAATTGTCTTACACACCTGAGGAGTGCATAAGTGTGTTGTGCCACTCTTGCAAGACTCAGCCTACCAATGGTGGAACACCCTTGTGTCAGTTGTACCAAGGGAAATGATTACATGGGAGTTTTTCCAAGAGGAATTCCAGAAGAAGTGTATTAGTTAGAGGTTTATAGACCAGAAGAGGAAGGAATTTCTAGAATTGAAGCTAGGCCGAATGATAGTAACAGAATATGAGCGTGAGTTTGAGAGAGTCAGCAAATACGCTAGGGAGTGTGTATCTACTGAATCCATCATGTGCAAGAGGTTTGAGAATGGATTAAACGAAGACATCCGATTATTAGTTGGAATTTTAGAGTTAAAAGAGTTTGTGGTGCTTGTTGAGAGAGCTTGTAAGGCCGAGGAATTGGCCAAAGAGAAAAAGAAAGCTGATATTGAGTCTCGTGACTAAAAAAAATACAATTAGGGAAATCATTTGAATCCTCATCCAAGAAATCAAGAGAGTTCACTACTCAATCCAATGCTTCAGTTGGATTCTCAAACAGAAATAGGAACAAGTAATACACGGCGTCTAAGGCCAATACCACTTCAATTGCGAGTGTTGGTAGTGCCTGACCTAATAGACCAGAATGCTCACAGTGTGGTTGACGTCATTTCAAAGAATGCAGAGGAAATGAAAGAGGTTGTTTCAAATATGGGTCACTAGACCACTTCATTCAAAACTGTCCTGAGATGGATGAGAAAGATAGAAAATAAGAAGTGAGAGCGAGTAATGTACCTTCGAGGGGTAGACCATAGAAGAACCCGAAAAGTGGGGCTAGAAGTAAAGGTGCACCTAAAGATTCCACTATGAGATCAGAGGGTAGAGATCCTGCATTGACTTATGCCATTCGCGCTAGCGAAGAGGCATCTCCACCAGATGTGATTACAGGTACTTTTTCCCTTCATGATATCTCTGTTGTTACTTTGATTGATCCGGGGTCTACCCATTCCTATATTTGAATGAAATTGGTGTCTAGCATGAATATGCATGTTGAGTCAATAGAATTTGTGATAAAAGTGTCAAAACTGTTAGGCAAGCATGTGATACTTGATCAAATATGTAGAAATTGTTCCTTGACAATTGAGGTCATTATTTTTCGGCTAACCTCATGTTGTTGCCGTTTGATGAATTTGATGTGATTCTTGGTATTGATTGGTTAACTGCTCATAATGTGATAGTAAATTGTGGAAGAAAACTTATTGAACTAAAAAGTGGAAATGGGGATATCCTTCAGGTTGAATCAGGTGAATCGATAGCTTACCCGTAGTGATTTCTTCTTTGGTAGCTGAGAAATGTATGAGAAAAGGGTATGAGTCCTATTTTGCATTTGTGATGAATACCCAAGAGTTAGTAGTAAAGATTGAGTCAGTGCCTATGGTATGCAAGTATCCGAATGTGTTTTCGAAAGAGTTACGGGGATCGCCTCTAGTTAGGGAAGTTGAGTTTGGTATTGAGTTGGTCCCTGGTATGGCCCCTATTTCGATTGCCCCATATAGGATGCCTCTGACGGAGTTAAAGGAGCTGAAAATCCAGTTGCAAGAGTTAATGGATAAGGGTTTTACGAGACTGAGTTATTCTCTGTGGGGTGCTCCGGTACGTTTTGTGAAAAAGAAAGATGGGTTGATATCGTTTTGTATAGACAATAGATAGCTCAACAAGGTGACTGTGAAGAACAAGTATCCTTTGCCAAGGATCGACAATTTGTTTGACCAATTGAAGGGAGCCATAGTGTTTTCTAAGATATAATTGAGGTCCGGTTATTACCAGTTGAGAGTTAAGGAACAAGATGTTCCAAAAAAAGCATTTCGGACAGGATATGGCCATTATGAGTTCCTCATCATGCCCTTTGGCTTAAAAAATGCTCCTGCTATATTTATGGACTTAATGAATCGTATTTTTTGACCGTACTTGGATAAGTTTGTTGTTGTTTTTATCAATGATAAATTAATTTATTCTCGTGATGAGAGTGAGCATGTGAAGCATTTGAGAACTATTTTGTAGACTTTAAGAGATAAGCAGTTGTATGGTAAGTTTAGCAAAAGTGAGTTTTGGCTTCGAGAGGTCTGATTCTTAGGACATATTGTGTCAGGTGATGGAATTAGAGTTGACCCAAGTAAGATCTTGGCTATTGTTGAGTGGAAATAGCTGAGGAACGTGTCAGAGATTAGAAGCTTTTTGGGAAGTTCGAATGGACAGAGAAGTGCCAACAGAGTTTTGAGAAACTAAAAGCATTGTTGACTGAAGCCGTAATTTTAGTGCAACCGAAACTGGAAAATGAATTTGTAGTCTATGGCAAGGTATCCTTAAACGGATTGGGATGCGTGCTCATGCAAGAAGGCAAGGTGTAACAGCCCGATTTTGGGGCTAGTCAAAATAGTGGTTTCAGAACCACTAATTCGAGGTAAGATAAATTAGTTTTAATATTATTTTATGTGTTATGGCATAATTATACGAGGGCATGAAAATTTTGGTGCATTAATTTTGGTGATTGCATGCTTAATTGCAAAAAAGGACTAAATTGCATAAAGTGCAAAAGTTTCATTTTACAAGCTACAAGTGTCTAATATCTATATAATATTAAATTGGAGGTCCTTAAAGTGCAATTAGGCATTGGGGAAGTGATGGCCGGCCATAGGGGACAAATTAGAGACATGGTCAATAGTTAGGTGAGTTGGTGACTTAATTGAATAAAATAAGAGAAAAATAAAGAAGCTATCATCTTTTCCTATTCCCATTTCTTCTTCCACCAAAAATTTAAGCAAAAATAGGGTTTTTGAAGTTCAAACTTTCAGCCAAGCCATCCCTTTACAAGTTAGTGATTTTAGTGGTTTTTCTTGATAATATTGGACCTTATGAGGTGACTGAGAGAATTGGACCGGTAGCTTATCAATTAGCCTTGCCATCCAAGTTAGAAAAGATCCACGATGTATTCTATGTGTCTATGTTATGCCGTTATCGTTCTAACCCATTACATGTGATTTCACCATCACAGGTTGAGATTTGTTTAGACATGACTTATGGTGAAGAGCCAGTTAAGATTTTAGATCGAGAGGTTAAGAAACTGAGAAATAAAAATATAGCACTCATGAAAGTAATATTAATAGACATGGAGTTGAAGAGGTCATGTGGGAACCCGAGGAGACTATGAGAGAGTAATACCCGAACCTTTTTGCTGGTAAGATTTTCAGGAACAAAAATCCTTAAGGGAGAGAATTGTGACAGCCCGATTTTAGGGCTAGTCAGAATAGTCGTTTTAGAACCACTAAAATGAGGCAGTAGAATTTAGTTTTATATTATTTTATGTGTTATAGCATGATTATAAGAGTGCATGAAAATTTTGGTGAATTAATTCTAGTGATTGCATGCTTAATTTTGAAAAAAAGGACTAAATTACATAAAGTGTGAAAGTTTTGTTCTACAAGCTAAAGGTGGCAAATAACTATAGAACCTTAAATTGGAGGTCCTTAATGTGCAATTAGGACTTTAGGAGGGTGTTGGTCAGCCATAGGGACAAACAAATGACATTGTCAAAGGTTAGGTGAAGTATTTGGTGGCTTAATTGATAAATAAACATAAAATAAAGAGAAAAAGGATATCATCTTTTTCATTTTCTCTTTCCCACAGATTTTTCACTCAAGAAAGGGCCATGGAAGCTTGAAAATTTCAACAACTTTTAATCCTTGCAAGTAAGTCATCTTGATAGTCATTTTTGATGATTTTTGTGTTTTTGGAACCATTGTAGCTTAATCTAGTTAATGAGGGGACTATTTTGCACTATGGTTGAAAGTCTAGGGTTTTGCCATGAGGAAATTAGTGTTGTCTGCTGAATTTTTATAGAAGAAAATGAACCTTGATTGTTAAATAGACAACTTTTGTTAAGGGGTTTCCATGAAAACACCTAAAATGGACCTTTTGTAAAGGTTGTAAGATAGGTAGTAAAAGTGTGAAATAATTGGATTTATGAGTTGCTATAAGCTTAAAATAGATTCAGCTAGGCTTGGTTAATGAGGAAATATGATGAAAATCTTTTTACAAACCAATGGGCAAAATCATAATTATGTGAAAGTCTAAGGGCAAAATGGTAATTTTACCAAAGTAGGAATTTTGGAATGTCTTGATTAATGTGGTGATTAAATAAGTAAATTTGTCATTATAGATCAAGAAAAACAGAGTCTGGACTTAGATTGGGGGAAAGCCAAGTTGTTGGGCTAAATCAAAAAAGACGCTCATATTTTGTATATCGAGGTAAGTTGTACGTAAATAATACAAATCTAGTGATATATGCATTAAATAATTGATGTTGCATAAAATGTTTGATTGCTGTTATGAAAATGCATGATGAAATATGATATGATATCCTCTCGGTTGAACCTTTGGAATAGATTGGTTATCCAAGCCATGACATTTAGGTGATATGTGTGCCAGTGTAAGACCATGTCTGGGACATGGCATCAGCCACAATATGAGAGCCAGTGTAAAACCATGTCTGGGACATGGCATTGGCATTCATATGCGTGCTAGTGTAAGACCATGTCTGGGACATGGCATTGGCCACAATATAAGAGCCAGTGTAAGACCATGTCTGGGACATGGCATCGGCGTTGATATGTGTGCTAGTGTAAGACCATGTCTAGGACATGGCGTTAGCCACAATATGAGAGCCAGTGTAAGACCATGTCTGGGACATGGCATCGACATTGAGAAGAGAGCTAGTGTAAGACCATGTCTGGGACATGGCCCCGGCCTCGACATGTGAGCCAGTGTAAGACCATGTCTGGGACATGGCATCGGCATCGTACCCTCTCGTGTAAGGCTTGTCAGGTATCCTTGGGTATTCCAATTGGTTCGACTGGTAATTTAGAGCTTGTGTTTAAAGTGGGAAATGTCATGATTATGTTGAAAGTGATATAGGTACCTACATAAAATTGATGAGAATTGAACTCGGTTTATATTGTATGATTAGTAAGGATGAAAATGAGTAAGTTATGCCTTAAATTATCTGAGAATTTGGGGCAAGTTTATGATATCCTATGAGTATGATAATGCATGCTAATTGTTGTTAATTATTTATATGCAACTTATTAAGCTTTATACTTATTCCCATTTCTTTCCATTTTCTTATAGTGCCACCAAGTTAGCTCGGGGATCAATAGACGTCGGAGGCATCAATCACACTATGAATCTGAACATTGGTATAGTTAGATCTGTCATTTTGAGTATGGCATGTATAGGGACTTAGTCTATGTTAAGTGTCATATTGTTTTGGCCAAATGTGTTGGCTTTTCTTGGAGATTTATTCATTTTGTATAAGGTCATGGATGATGGCTATTTCTTATTATTAATATATGAAATGATGATTCTTTTTATGAATGTGAATATTACATGGTTGAGTGATTGGTATATTTATGCATGAACGAGTAGGTTGCTTGATGTGGCTTATATTGGTGCAAGTAGGGGTGGCAGAAAGGGCTTGGTAAATAGCCTTGTTTTTGTCCACACAGGTAGACACACGGGTGTGTGTCTAGGCTGTGTGTTACACACGGTCTGCCCCATAGGCATGTGGTTTGGCCGTGTGAGCCCTTGCATCCTAAGTTGGTAAAACAGAATGCCCAGTAGTAACTACACAGACTGAGGCCGGGCTATGTGTCTCAACCGTGTGGAAAACACGGCCATAGGACATGGGCATGTGCCCAGGCCGTGTGAAGTCTGCACTTGAAATTAGGAATTTGATTCACCACACGGCCTAAGGATATGGGTGTATGCCTTGGCCGTGTGACCTTATTGGGTTGATGACGTCAGAAACATAATGTCAAGGTTTTTACACACGGGCAGAGACACGGGCGTGTCTTGGCCGTGTGAGGGACATGGGCTATAGACACGGGCATGTGCCAGGCCGTGTGAAGTGTAACATCCGAGAATTAGGGGCTTTGCATTTATTATGCTTCTGTGTAGTTGGTATGCTTTACTTGTTGTGTGAGTGTGTTTGGGGTCCCGGGAAGGCCCGGGGTTAATCTGAAGCCTTGGTGAAAATTTCCTTTTTGGACATTTTTAGAGGAAAGCTAGCTGGGGCATGCTTTAAGGGTGATTGCTTGTGTTTGTTGCCACAACAAGAAGAGGTGGTGGAGTGGCAAGTGACGCCACTTAGGGAGCTAAGTGGTGGCTACCAATTGGACTCTTCAGGGTGGTTGGTGGAAGGAGTCAAAGAATTTGAAATGAGTGGCTATAAGGCAATAGGGGAATTTGAATTGGTCAACTAGTTCAAATTGGTGAATGGGAGTGAAAGTAAGAGCTAAAAAGGGGATTTAGTGGCTAGTTGAGTTGGTGGCCAAAAGTGGAGTTCTTGAAGGTGGGAGGATTTCGGTTTTGTGCTAGGTAAGGGGTGTGCCAAAAATCATTAGGTGTTTTAGGTGCTTCTTTTGTTTCTTTGGTGCATAATCGGTCCTTAAGGAGAGCGGGGAGTGCTAATTTTTGGTAAACTTTTAGAGCTTTTTCGATTCTCTTCTTGTGACCCTATTTCTTTAAGCTGAAAATTGTTAATGAACCTTCATTCTTTTCTTCTCTGATCTTTAGCCGAACCTTAGTTGCATTCTACCCACTTTCCCCTACTTTTCTTCTTCTTTCTCCTGAAGCCGAAAACCTCTGGAGCCTTGCCGAATCTCTTCTTTTCTTTTTACTCTTTCCCTTTAACATCACAACTGAAAGCACCATACCACTTATTAGATTTCATCTTCCTTCTCTGCTTTTCTTCTTAAGCCGAAACCATAGTTCATCTCTTTTAGCACCTTGTTTTCCTCCTTAGCCGATTAGTCCCTTGTCAGGTGAATCGATTCCACCTACTGTAGGATTTCTGAGGTAATGTTCTTGTCTATTGTACTGTAAAAGCCAAATCTTTTCTCTTCATCTTCTTGCGGCATCTATCTCTTTTCTTCTCAACCTCTATTTTCACTAATCAGGTTTTGCTTCATCTTTTTCTTTCCGAATCAATGGCGTCAAGTAGCCTAGGGGGTGAAGGGTTACTTTTTACCGAATCTGCTTTGGCCTTCTTCACCTGTTTCAACGCAAGGTAAATCTGACTAATACCCTTTGGCTTGACTTTGAGTCTCTTTTTGTTTAGTCGATTATTGAAGGGCTACCTATGTTTGTTAGGCCGAACCTCTCTCTCTTAAACTCAATCAGTTTCATAGGCCAATCTGTGGTGTTCGGTTTCTGTTAATTAGGTAAGAAACTTCTTCAGTATGTGTATCGGTTCTTTTTTTCTTTCTTTCCATTTCTTTAACTTGGTTCTCTGATCAAGATCTTTCATGGATTCGAATGCTAGACAAGGGAAGGAAGGGGTTGGACTCATAGTCCCTACCCCTAAGTTCAAAAAACGTGCGGTATCGGCAGTGTGAGACTTCCCTCCGAGTTATGGACCGGCTTCGAATCCGAATCGATAGATAGTAGTATTCCCTCTTCTGAGGGTGTCGATAGTATCGAGAGCCTAGTTCTCTTCGTATTTAGTTGTGTAATTCTCACACCATTTCCTGTTGTTTTGTTAATTTGTATATGCATTGTTAAATGCCAAAACCTCAGCATTGGCTGTTGGGTTACCAATGGGGGGTAAGGACGAGACATCAGCTCAGTGACTTCTGATTATACTATAAAAGTGATTTTGTTGACACATGTTAGTATATACACTCTGAACATCTCATGTATGTCAATATCTCGCATTCATATATCAAGATTTTATGTGCATGGAATGGGCATATGTTTTAAATGAAAGGGAAGTGTATCCGGTGACTACGTCACATTTATCGTGTGGCTCGCCACACTGCTCGTGGCTATGCCATTTTAGTATGCGACTTTTTCACAACTCGACAATGAGCAACATGACTGCCATCGATGGTGTGTAGCAGATGGAGGGTCGATTGTAGAAATCCCCACTGGTGTGATTGGTAGGTTCGGGTGGTGTGTAGCGGTTGGTTATCTAGGTTGGGTTGGGTTTTGCATCATTTTTCATATGCTATCTGTTGTACTGTCCTGTAGGGCTAAGGCCCAATCCGATTTTTAATGGGCTTTGCCCAGTGTGATAATAAAAAGGGGCTACGGCACAGTTGGTAAATGAATGGGCTTGGGCCCGTGATGGTGCTTGGCAATTGTACATTGAGTCTATTTGACTCACCCTTTTGCTGAACATTTTTTTAGGTAATTGATAGCTCATCGGGCTTGGGCTATAGAGGTTTTGGGGGTGGCCATGCACGATTTTGTTAATTAGAACTTTACTTTGTTTTTCTTTAAATTTTCAGGATTTTTGTTTTGTAATAAGGCCACTTTAATTTGGTTTAATTTTGATTTAAACTTTGGACGTTTTAAATACAAAAATCAATAAGATGTTTTTATAAAATCAAATTGAAATTTTTCTCACAACTTAATTAACGAACGGGCAAACGGATTTTTGATGATGAACTTCTAACCTAATCTTTTAACATGCATTTTTTTCAAAAGTCACCTAAATAACAAAGATTTGGCTAAATAAAGTTTTTCCTTAAAGGAATATGGAATTTTAATTAAACTACTGAACTTGAAGTTTTCAAAAAGGCACTTAAAATCATTTTTTAAAAGCTCGCTAAGTTACATTCTTTCCAAGTGACAACCAGATCTGATCGTGGTGTTTGGGCCGAGTTTGGGATGTTACAATTTTGGTATCAGAGCTAGGTTTTAAAAGCTCGGCCATGGGTTTTGGGTTTAAAATGTTTTTCGAAGTTGATTTAAATGTGATTTAGAATATATATATATATGTATATGCATGCAAGTTTTTCTAGAAGCATGACACTTAGATCTCCTAAGACCAAGTCTCATGACGGTAAGATTTCTGACTGAATTGGGTGTTTAAGCATGAAGTAATTAAATTGTGCTATGAATTCTAGAATTAAAGAACTCTTTAGAGATTAAAACCTCTTGGTTTATGTATGATTTGTGAAACACTACTTATAACTCTATTCTCATAAAAATTTCTCGTTAAGCAACAGTAAAAAGAGGTGCTAATGCATAAAATTTGTAATAAGATAAAATGACTCAATAGATATGTGTACTAGAGGACGTGGATATGTTACACGCGGTCGTGGTAGAGGCCGGGGTGTTGAGGCTGAGTTCTCGGAAGCAAGGCAGGAGCCTAAAGGTGAAGCGCCAGCATCACCTGTGGCTGAAGCGGGATCTCAAGATAGAACTGGTGGGGATGATGCTCTGTCTCAAACGATGCTACGTGTGTTGGAGCGAGTTGCTAGGGCAAGCACTAGGACTGTATCTCGAAAGTCTATTCCTGAGCGACTTCGAGCAAATGGAACTAAAATGTTCAAAGGTATTTCTGGGGTGGCCCCAAATATAGCTGAATATTGGCTTGAGGCAGTCGAGTGGATTATGGATGATCTAGACTGCACGGCAGAGGAGAAATTGAAAGGAGCGGTGTCTCTTCTTTGGGACGAGGCATATCAGTGGTGGCTCACAATAAGAGAGGGCACTCCAGCGGATCGAATTGATTGAGATTTCTTCAAGACGGCATTTCAAGGGAAATACGTTGGGGCAAGTTATGTGGATGCTCAGAGGAAGGCATTCCTGAATTTGGTATTAGGGGGTAAATCCGTAGCTGAGTATGAAGCGGAATTCCTGCGCTTGAGCCGCTACGCCCGAGGTATAGTAGCGACTGATTATAAGCGTTGCGTGCGATTTAAAGATGGGCTGCGGGATGAGTTGAGAGTGTTGATAGCTCCACAGTGAGAGAGAGACTTTTCCGTTTTGGTCGAAAAAGTTAAAATAGTCGAGGAGGTAAAGCGGACTGAGAGACAGAATAGGGATAAAGATCGAGGTAGAAATAAAAGAAATCTTGGGTCGTCAGGATCATCTGGGGGTTTCAAAAAAGACCTAGGTTTGATGGGCCAGCTCGAGTTCCGACGCCTGCCATGGTGGGTTAGTTTCATTCATGTGTTCTGTGTGGGAAGATGCATTCCGGTGCGCGTAGGAGGAGAACCGTTGGATGTTTCAGGTACGGATATATGGATCATATAGTTAAAGATTGTCCACAAGTAGATCAGATGTAGCTAGTTGGACAGGGTTCTGATCAGTTCAGGAGGGGTGGTCAGCAACCACCGAGAGCTCGTGGTCCAGCTAGAGGAGGAAATGGTTTCAGTCGGTAGTAGAGAGCACCCAGAGGTGCTGGGAATTTAGAGGCGAGACAGCCTGAGTTAGTTTATGCAGCTAGACGCCAAGAGGAGGGTGATGCACCAAACGTCATAACGGGTAAGTTCCTCATTTTCAATTTTCCCTTTACTGCATTAATTGATATTGGGTCGACGCATTCCTATGTTGCTTGTATGAATTTCGATTTTGGGGTTAGTCGAAGCGATGGTCCTGGGACCACTAATCGAGGTTCAAGAAATTATTTTAGTATTATTTTATGTGTTATGGCATTAATATATGGCTATATGAAAATTTTTGGTGCTTTAATTTTAGCAATAGAGTGCTTCGTTGTGAAAAAGGACTAAATCGCATAAAGTGCAAAAGTTCTACTTTATAAGGTGGGGGTACCTAATAGCTATAAAATGTAAATTTAGAGGATTTTAAAGTGCAATTGGGCCATTCATCTAGTGATGGCCGGCCATAGAAAGCTGGGGGGACAAGAGCATTAATTTTTAGTCAAATTTGGTGATAGTTGTTGACTAAAATATGATAAAATAAGGGAAGGCCATCATCTTTTTTCTCTTCTATTCCTCTTCCACCGATTTTTACACACAAAGAAGGGTTTTGAAAGCCTTGAGATTTCAGCAACTTGTCCTCACCCAAGTAAGTGATTTTTGGTGGTGTTAATTGATAATTTTTGTGTTTTTGGAGTTCCCAAAGCTCAAGCTAGCTAATGAGGGGGCTAATTTGAGATATGGTTGAAAGTTTAGGGAGTTCCCATGAGAGTATTTATGTTGTTAGCTGAGTTTTCATGGAAGAAAATGAATATTAGGGAGGTGAGAAACAACTTTTGTGAAAGGTGTTAGCATGAAAACACCTAAATAGGACTTGAATGCAAAGATTTAGTTTGTGTCATAAATGCATGAAATAGTTAAAATGGTGAGTAGTTGTAAGAGAAATAAATGTTCATCTATGCTTGTTTATTGAGAAAATGTGATGAAAAATAAATTATGAGCCTAGAGGCAAAATCATAATTTTGCAAATGTACAAGGGCAAAATGGTAATTTTTGCCCAAGTGTAGAGTTTGATGTATTATGATCATAGAATGATCTAACAAATGAATTTTATTGTTATAGATCAAGAAGAGTACGGAATCAACCTTGACCGTGGGAAAGGAAAGGTGATTGAGTAAATCGCTAGCTAACACGTTTTGCATCGAGGTAAGTTTACGTGTAAACAATGCATTTTACATGCACACTATTGTTGTTAATCAGTGCATAGCATAATTAAGAACATGTATAATTCAAGTAGATAGAAAGTGGTAGTAAATGAATAATTCTTGTATGAATGATGGAATAGATAGGTAGGTGTGTTATATAAAATTTTGATGGTGGGCTACGTGCGATACCACCTTGTTGTTTAATTACGATGGGCTGTATGCGATACCATCATCTATTAACCTTTCTAGTGGGCTGTGTGCGATACCACCGTAATTAACCTTCTTGGTGGTCTATGTACGATACCACCCTAATGAAGACTGATGGTAGGCTAAGTGCGAAACCACCAGGTAATGTATTTTGAGATGGTGATGTGTTACATTAAGTGACCTTGTGATGCTTAGTGCAGGGAAACCGTTATTGAAAGTATGCACCATGCTTGTGATGTGATTGGGATGTGTGAATGGAGGAAATGAGTAAGCCTAATACTGAATGTAGATTGATTTCTTGCTTAGCAAATAATGCTATAAAGATGTTCATTCATTTTAGAGTGTTCTATTGTTTACATGTGAACTTACTAAGCTTTAAGCTTACTCCTCTCTCTTTCCTTTATCTTATAGGGCTTAAGAGTTGAGTCGGGTTACGCCGATAACTAGAAGATCACCCACACTATCTGCTTACTTCGGTATAATTAGATTAGTGATTTTTTATATGGCATGAATAGGACTAGACTAGTTAGATTATTTTGTTATTTTGACCCAAGGTGTATTGGCTCTTGCTAAGACATTAATTTTGTGAATTGCCAAGAATGATGGCATATTTTATCATTTATGAAATTTCAATGTTATCAATGTGGGTGCATGTGGATTAAGAGAGGTTTGTTAGTTTGTTGAATAAACCCATGTAGAGTAAGATACAGGGATGCTAGAAGCTTGGAAAATAACCTTCATGTGCCACACGGGTAGACACACGGGCGTGTGTCTAGGCCATGCTAACCTTGTACCTTATTATATCTAATTAAAATAGGCCACAGGCAAATCCCACGGTCGTATGCATGAACCGTGTAAGACACACGGTAGGGACATGGGCGTGTGCCCAGGCCGTGTGGATCAAGTCAGTAGCTTCCCACGGTTAGGAGACATGGGTGTGCCCATGCCGTGCTAAATTAGTCAGTAACTTCCCACGGGCGAAAGACACGGGCATGTTGATAGGGTACACGGGCGTGCCCCCATTTCACATGGGTGTGCCCTACCGTGTGAATTTTGGCAGAATGTTGGGGTTTTTGGGCATGGTGTGAGCACATGGGCGTGTGTGACTACACACAGGCGTGTGTGTCATCTAGCAAGGGCATGCACTCTCTGTTTAGATGAAAAAGAAATTTTATGGACCGTAAAACTTCTGATATGGTCCCGATAGTTCCTGTAAGAATGATTGAGATCTCATAGGTTGAGTGTGAAGTAGTTGAAGCGATTCAAGAAGAATAGTCACTTTAGCCTAAGTGGCGATCAGGTAAATTGTTCGGTAATGTCTCGTGCTTGATTTCGATAGGGATTATGGGTAAGGGGTGTTACATTGCTAGTGAGGTGTCTGGAACTTTAAACATGAACTCTGAGATTGCTTCTAGGGAGATGATTGTACTTAGCCCTTTAGGACAATCTGTAGTAGTTAACAAACTCTTTAGGAGTGTGCCGCTGGAAGTACAAGGGTTGGTCTTCCTGGTAGATTTGATGGAGTTTCCATTCGGAGAGTTTGACCTCATCTTAGGCATGATTAACTGGTTAAACATCATGCTAATTTGGATTATGCAACTAAGCGGATGGTGCTGAGAACCCCAGAGGACAAAGAGGTAGTTGTGATAGGGGAAAGAAGGAATTATTTGTCGAGCGTGGTTTCCGCACTAAGGGCTGCTAAAATGGTTCAAAAAGGGTGCAAGGCCTTCCTAGCTTTTATCAGTACGTTGGATGTAAAGGAATTGACTGTAAGGGATATCAGAACAATGAAGGAGTTTACCGATGTTTTTTCAGAGGAACTTCCAGAGTTACTTCCAGATTGCGAGGTGGAATTCGGTATTGATCTTCTTTCGGGAACAACACCAGTATCTATCGCCCCATATAGAATGGCGCCAAAGGAGTTAGCGGAACTAAAAGCACAGATTCAAGAATTGTTAGATTGTGGTTTTATCCGACCAAGTGTATCTCTATGGGGAGCATCAGTATTGTTCGTGAAGAAGAAGGACGGGATGATGCGTATGTGTATTGACTACCGCCAGTTGAATAAGTTAACCATCAAGAACAAGTACCTGCTGCCGAGGATTGACGATCTGTTTGATCAGCTTAAGGGGGCTTTGGTCTTTTTGAAGATAGATTTGAGGTCAGGATATCATTAGCTTAAGGTCAAGGAAGCGGATATTCATAAGACGGCGTTTCAAACTTGCTACGATCACTATGAGTTCTTGGTGATGCCGTTTGGGTTGAAAAATGCACCAGCTACGTTTATGGATATGATGAATCGGGTATTCCAACCCTATTTGGACCGGTTTGTTGTGGTGTTCATAGATGACATCCTGGTATATTCCAAGTCGAAAGAAGAGCATGATTCGCATCTTCGGGTGGTTCTAAAAATTTTGAGGGAGAAGCAGCTGTATGCCAAATTCATCAAGTGTGAGTTTTGGCTAAAGAAAGTAACTTTCTTAGGGTATGTAGTCTCTGCGGGAGGAATTAGGGTTGATCCAAGGAAGATAGAAGCTATGTTGGGTTGGAAACCGCCTAAGTCTGTGGTAGAAATTCAAAGTTTCTTGGGTTTGGCCGGGTATTACAGAAGGCTTGTTGAGGGATTCTCCTTGATTGCGGCACCCTTAACGAAGTTGTTGTAGAAAGGGGTATCATTTGTTTGGACTGACAAGCAGCAGGAAAGTTTTAAGAAGCTGAAAAGGATTTTGACGGAAGCTCCAGTTTTGATTCAGACTGAGGCTGGGAAAGAGTTCGTTGTCTATTGTGACGCTTCACACATGGGGTTAGGGTGTGTGTTAATGTAAGATGGGAAGGTAGTTACGTATGCGTCTCGGCAGTTAAGACATCATGAGATGAACTATCCCACACATGATCTAGAGTTGGATGCGGTAGTGTTCGCTTTGAAGATTTGGAGACATTATTTGTACGAGGAGAAGTCTATTATCTACACCGACCATAAGAGTTTGAAATATCTGCTTACCCAAAAGGAGTTGAATTTAAGACAGTGCCGGTGGATTGAACTGTTAAAGGACTACGACTGCTCGATCGAATACCATCCGGGTAAAGCTAATGTGGTGGCGGATGCGTTAAGTCCGAAAGTGATATCAGATTTGAGGGCGATGTTCGCTCATCTCGGTCTGTATGATGATGGAAGTTTATTAGCTGAACTCCAAGTGAAGTCGACATGGACAACTCAGATTAAAGAGAAGCAAATTTTGGACGATGTGTTAAGTGCTCGACTTCTGCAAGTACAGAATGGTGAGGTAGAAGATTATAGTATGAACAGTGATGGGGTTCTATGTTTTCGTAGAAGGGTCTGCGTGCCAAAGGATGTTGAGTTGAGATAGATGATTCTTCAGGAGGTACATAGTAGCCCTTATGCTATGCATCCTGGTGGGAATAAGATGTATCAGGATCGGCGGGAATAATTTTGGTGGCCTGGATTGAAGCGAGAGATTACTAGTTTTGTTGGAAAGTGCCAAACGTGTCAGCAGGTGAAAGTGAAACATCAGTTGCCTTCGGGGTTATTGCAGCCGGTGAAAATTCCATAGTGGAAATGGGAAAGGATCACGATGGACTTTGTTAGTTGGCTACCTCTTACGCCTACTAAGAAAGATTCGGTATGGGTGATTGTTGATCGGTTGACGAAGTCCGCCCATTTCATACCTGTTCATGTCGGCTATTCTTTACAGAAGTTGGCTAAGCTGTATATGGTAGAGATTGTGAGGTTGCATGGGGTACCAATATCGATCATATCAGATAGAGACCCTAGGTTTACGTCGAATTTTTGGAAGGCGCTACATCAGGCATTGGGTACAAGATTAGACTTCAGCACAACATTTCATCCATAGACTGATGGTCAGTCTGAGAGGGTAATTCAGATCTTGGAAGATATGTTGAGAGGTTGTGTCATTAACTTCAGGGGTAGTTGGGAGGAGTTTTTACCGTTGGCAGAATTCGCATCCAACAACAACTACCAGTCTAGTATTCAGATGGCGCCCTATGAAGCGTTGTATGGACGAAGATGTCGTACTCCTACTTGCTGGACAGAGTTAGGTTAGCATCGAGTGTTGGGTCCGAAATTGGTTTTAGAGACAGAGGTAAAAGTTAAGTTAATTTGAACTCGGTTGAAGGAGGCTTCTGACAGGCAGAAATCTTATTCTGATCTGAAGTGCAAGGATATAGAATTTGTAGTGGAAGATCAGGTTTTTCTGAAAGTTTTACCTTGGAAGAAAGTTTTGAGGTTTAGACGAAAAGGCAAGCTAAGTCCCAGGTTCATCGAGCCTTATCGGGTATTGAAATGTGTGGGACCAGTGGCGTATCAGCTTGAGTTGTCTTCAGAATTAAAACAGATACATGATGTGTTCCATGTCTCGATGTTGAGGTGCTACCATTCTAATCCGTCTCACATTGTGCCAGTGGAAGAGATTGAGGTAAGACCAGACTTGCCCTTCGAAGAGGAACCAGTGCAGATATTGGATCGAGACGTTAAAGTGCTTAGAAGGAAATCAGTCCCTTTGGTCAAATTTTTGTGGCAGAATCACGATTCAGAAGAGGCCACATGGGAGCCAGATGATGTTATGCGACAACAATACCCTCATGTCTTTTGACCAGGTAAATTTCGAGGCCGAAATTTCTTTAAGGGGGTAGAACTGTAACTTCTGGGAATTAAGGGCTTTGGATTTATTATGCTTCTGTGTAGTTGGTATGCTTTACTTGTTGTGTGAGTGTGTTTGGGGGCCCCGGGAAGGCCCGGGGTTAAGGTAAAGCCTTGGTGGAAATTTTTTTTTCGGCATCTTTAGGGGAGAGCTAGCTAGGGCAGGCTTTAAGGGTGATTGCTTGTGTTTGTTGACACAACAAGAAGAGGTGGTGGAGTGGCAAGTGACGGCACTTAGGGAGCAAGGGGGGCGGCGTCAATAAGGAGGTAGCTGAGGGAAGGGGTTCAAGTTGCGTTAGCAGTATTTGGGAGTGCTATTTTTTGCGTTAAGGAGCTAAGGTGGTGGCTACCAATTGGACTCTTCAGGGTGGGTGGTGGAAGGAGTCAAAGGATTTGAAATGAGTGGCTATGAGGCAATAGGGGAATTTGAATTGGTCAACCAGTTCAAATGGGTGAATGGGAGTGAAAGTAGGAGCTGAAAAGGGGATTTGGTGGCTAGTTGAGTTGTTGGCCGAAATTGGAGTGCTTGAAGGTGGGAGGATTTTAGTTTTGTGGTAGGTGAGGGGTGTGGCAAAATCATTAGGAGTTTTAGGTGCTTCTTTTGTTTCTTTGGTGCATAATCGGTCCTTAAGGAGAGTAAGGAGTGCCGATTTTTGGTAAACTTTTGGAGCTCTTTCGATTCTCTTCTTGTGACCCTATTTTCTTTAAGCCGAAAATTGTTAATGAACGTTCATTCTTTTTTTGTCTAATCTTTAGCCAAACCTTAGTTGCATTCTACCCATTGTCTCCTACTTTTCTTCTTATTTCTCCTTAAGCCGAAAACCTCTTGAGCCTTGCCGAATCTCTTCTTTTCTCTTTACTCTTTCCCTTTAACATCACAACCGGAAGCACTATACCACTTGTTAGATTTCATCTTCCTTCCCTGCTTTTCTTCTTAAGCCGAAACCATAGTTCATCTCTTTTAGTACCTTGTTTTTCTTCCTTAGCCGATTAGTCCCTTGTCAGGTGAATCGATTCCACCCTACTGCAGGATTTCTGAGGTAATGTTCTTGTCTCTTATGGTGTAAAAGCCAAATCTTTTCTCTTCTTCTCCTTGCGGCTTCTATCTCTTTTCTTCTCAACCTCTATTTTCACTAATCAGGTTTTGCTTCATCTTTTCCTTTTCGAATCAATGGCGTCGAGTAGCCTAGGGGGAGTGAAAGGTTACATTTTGTCGAATCTGCTTTGGCCTTCTTCACCTGTTTCAACGCAAGGTAAATCTGGCTAATACCCTTTGGCTTGACTTTGAGTCTCATTTTATTTAGCTGATTATTTAAGGGCTACCTATGTTTGTTAGGCTGAACCTCTCTCTCTCACAACTCAATCGGTTTCATAGGCCAATCTATGGTGTTCGGTTTCTGTTAATTAGGTAAGAAACTTTTTCGGTATGTGTATTGTTTCTTTCTTTATTTCTTTCCATTTCTTTAACTTGGTTCTCTGATCAAGAACTATCATGGATTCGAATGCTAGACAAGGAAGGAAGGGGTTGTACTCGTAGTCCCTACCCCTAAGTTCAAAAAACATGCGGTATCGGCAGTGCGAGACTTCCCTCTTGGTTGTGGACCGGCTTCAAATCCGAATCGATAGATAGCAGTTATTCCCTCCTCTTAGAGTGTCAATAGTATCGAGAGCCTAGTTCTCCTCATATTCAAGTGTGTAATTCTCACACCATTGCCTGTTGTTTTGTTAATTTGTATATGCATTGTTAAATGCCGAAACCTTAGTATTGGCTGTTGGGTTACCCATGGAGGGTAAAGACAAGACATTAGGTCAGTGACTTCTGACTATGCTATAAAATAGATTTAGTTGACACATGTTAGTATATACACTCTGAACATCTCATGTATGTTAATATTTACTGCATTCATATATCATATGTTTTAAATGAAAGGGGAAGTGTATTTGGTGACTACGTCACATTTATTGGGTGGCTCTGCCACACTCTGTTCGGGTGGCTATTCCATTTCAGTCTGGTGACTCTGTCACAATCTGACGATGAGCAGCATGACTGCCATCGATGGTGTGTAACGGATGGAGGGTCAATTGTAGAAATCCCCACTAGTGTGATTGGCAGGTACGGGTGGTGCGCAGCGGTTGGTTATCTAGGTTGGGTTGGGTTTTTGCATCATTTTGCATATGCTATCTGTTGTACTGTGCTGCAGGGCTAAGGCCCAATTCGATTCTGAATGGGCTTCGCCCAGTGTGATAATAAAAAGGGGCTACGACCTAGTTGATAAACGAATGGGCTTGGGCCCGTGATGGTGCTGGGCAATTGCACACTGAGTCTATTTGACTCACCCTTTTGCTTAACATTTTTGCAGGTAATTGATAGTGCAGCAGACTTGGGCTGGAGAGGTTTTCGAGGTGGCCATGCACGGTTTTGTTAATTAGAACTTTACTTTGTTTTTCTTTAAATTTTCGGGATTTTTGTTATGTAATAAGGCCACTTTAATTTGGTTTAATTTTGATTTAAACTTTGGACGTTTTAAATACAATTAATCGATAAGATGTTTTTATAAAATGAAATTGAAAGTTTTCTCACAACTTAATTAACGAATATGCAAATAGATTTTTGATGATAAACTTCTAACCTAATCTTTTAACATGCATTTTTTTTCAAAAGTCACCTAAATAACAAAGATTTGGCTAATTAAAGTTTTTCCTTAATGGACTATGGAATTTTAATTGAACTACTGAACTTGAAGTTTTCAAAAAGACACTTAAAATCATTTTCTAAAAGCTCGCTAAGATACATTCTTCCCAAGTGACAATCCAGATCCGATCGTGGTGTTTGGGCCAGGTTTGGGGTGCTACATGAACCCCTGTAGGTTTGAATTGAAAAATAAATCTACATGGCTAGGGATTTGGGCATTTGTGACTACACGGTCTGCCCACACGGGTGTGTTGCTTACCATACAGGCGTGTGCCCCTGTTTTTAGTAAAATTTTCCAAAGTTTTTCTAATGTACCTGGTTTAGTACTGAATCATTTCTAAAGTATGATTTGGGACTCGTCGGCTCATAATTAAAGACTTTAAGATGAATATTGAAAATTTTTAAATTTGAACTAAAATTCATAACCCGAAATTGTTTGTATGCATGTTATTAAGAAAGGTAATGCCTCGTACCTTGTACCGGCGTCAGATATGGGTAAGGGGTGTTACACCTTCCCTCTTTAGGAGGGAACCAATTTTAAGTGCCGCCTACACAAAATTGAAAAGATTGGGGCCCAATATGATTTGCAAACACCAAGATTCATCCTGAATTCTCATCCCCAACCAGAGCACATAAACCATTGTTGGATTGAGAAATATAAATTGATCGTACATGTCCATAATAAATCAAAAACTTCATGTCCAACAGCATGAAAGAAATAGCAATCAATTTAAAGTTGCAAACAGAATGCACAAGTTTTGTTTTCTTAGTTAAAGACTAGGCATCAAGTAAGCATAAATTGTGCACTTGTTTATTTTCACAAAATTCAAGATGCTCAATTACTCTCAATGACGAACTAGAATAATGGATTCCAGGTGTGAACACACTAGTTTGGTCACTGAACCAAAATTCAGCAAGAATTTCCTTTCCTCAAATAACTCCCACATGCTAAATGAAGGGACTTCAAGCATGCACATGTACAAACAATCACACCACTTAAATCTCATACGAACAAATTTGCAAAAATATGTGGAATTTACGCAACAAATCAGAGAATTCAATTTGTCATCACAATCAGACAAATTAGGCTTACATAAAAATTTGCTATTACACATGTCCAGTTTTGCATTTGCCGATTGACCATTACTTCACCCACACACTTATCAACGCAATAATCTTCATTAGAAAATCTCTTCTTGCCATCATTTAAAATAAAAGCATCAAAATTAATCAAAGAATGACAATTAGCCATATCAAGGTACGGAGCCTTTTCAAAGATGATGATCCGGAAAGGGTAGAATTCTGGCTTGAAAATACCATCAAGTTATTTGATGAACTATCTTGCACACCCAAAAAGTGTATGAAGTGTGTTGTGTCTCTCTTAAGAGATTCGGCTTATCAGTGGTGGAACACCCTTGTGTCGGTAGTACCAAGGGAGAAAGTTAATTGGGAATTTTTCCTAGAAGATTTTTGAAAGAAGTATATTAGCCAAAGGTTCATCGACTAGAAAAGAAAGGAATTCCTTGAGCTAAAGCAAGGTCGAATGACGGTAACCGAATATGAGCATGAGTTTGTAAGGCTCAATAAATATGCTCGAGAGTGTGTATCCACTGAAGCCATTATGTGTAAAAGGTTTGAGGACGGGTTAAATGAGGATATCCGATTATTTGTTGGTGTCCTCGAACTAAAGGAGTTTGCTGTGTTAGTAGATAGAGCTTGCAAGGCCGAAGAGTTGGCCAAAGAGAAAAGAAAGGCTGAAATTGAGTCCCGTGACTCGAAGAAGAGACAATTGGGCAAGTCATTTCAATCCTCATCCAACTCGTATTTCCTTATATCACATAATTCCATGTAACATTTACCAAACTTTGTCAAATTAGGGAACGTCTTACAAAATTAGTTTGCACCGGTATGCACTGAATTTCACTGATAATCACTGATGTCATAGCATAGCTATGGTCTTTTCACTAGAATGCCATAGCTCAGCTATGGTCTTACATCTTCACTATCATTAAGCCATGGTGAAACCATGGACTTATCCGTCAATTCATCACTTTTCACTAATCAGGTAGCTGGAGCTACCACTTTTCACTTGATCAGGTAGCCGAAGCTACCACTTATCACTTATTACTTAGGAGCTCACTCTCGAGCTATTCACATTCATGAGTCTGCTCACACAAGCTATCAGACGTACATAACTACTCAATGCTGCTCACACAAGCTATCAGGTATCCACAACACATGCCGGATTACTCAGCCACTGGTAGAACTTATAAGACCAGCACCTGTTTCACATAGTCATATTCAATTACACTTAGTCGTTAAATGATCACATGTATTTTCACTTAGTCAATTTTCCGTTGAACTCATTGGAATAATAACAGATACACGATGGCCTGCACATAGTACCACCCTTGTAGCCGAAGCCATCTGATGCACATAGTAGCCTGCACTTAGTACTGCACATGTGACCAAAACCATCACTTACACATAGTGTCTTGGACTTAGTACCACACATGTGATCGAAGCTATCGGTTACACATAGTAGCCTACACTTAGTGCTACACATGCGACCTATCCTTCTAGTACACGTAATAGCCTACACTTAGTACTACACACATGACCTAATACCATCTCGTAGCTCTCTTGTACACATAGTGGCATACACTTAGTACCACAAATGTGACCTAGCTACATCATTCATATTTTTTCTATTCCAAAGGTTCAACCGGGAATTCTCACTTTTCAACATTTTACCAATTCATTCATAATCAATCACAATTCATAATTTACATCAAATAATTACTCCATATTCAACCATATCTCATATAATATAACAAAATATTAAAACATAAATAAAAATGATGTACTATTTAAATACAAACTTACAAATTCAATTTTTATATCATAACGATAATCACAATTTCATAATAAATATTCAAATAAAATAATATATCATTTCTAATTTAACATTTATCGATTATAATCGAGCATGTGATTAATTTATACACAAGTCATTCATATATTTTTCCTCCTCCTCCTCCCCATCCACATCCTTAGTATAAATAACACACTTGTAAGTAACATTATCTATAATTTTCACTATTTACTTATATGGATATTCAAGCTATCCATCCGTGTCACAGTCTCTAAATTATTATTATCTTGAGGTACAGAACTCTAAATTAAGATCCTCTAACTTTACCTGAAACTACACTCACATATGTTATTACTATAAAAGTTTAAAATTTTTGGTTTAGCCAATCAATACAGTTTATTCTTTAAAGTCACTCCCGTTCTGCTATCTGATAGTTCCGACCCTTCTTCCCTAGAAATTAATTATCACCTTTTACATAATTCAAATGATGTTTCCGTTTGTTTCTCTTGAAAATAGACTCATTCATTATTTTAGGCATATAAATTTAAGTCCCTATAGATTTTCATGAAATTTTTATGATTTTTCAAAGTCAAAATAGGGGAACCCGAAATCATTCGGACCTTGTCTCACAAAATTTACTATTCTTATGTTTCACAAGTCCATTGCTTAAACCGTTTCTTCTATAAGATGCTAGACTCAATAAGATTTAATTTCATATTTTATTCATCCTCTAATTCGATTTATACAATTTTTGGTGATTTTTCAAAGACTGTCTAAAACTATTTTAGTACAAAATGTTGATTTTCATTTTGCCCCAAATTTCACAGTTCATACAATCCAGTCCTTGCTCAATTAACCCCTCAATTGAGCTAATTTTTCTCAATTAATACTTTATTCTATCATTTTAAACTACTTCCAAACCCTTGGAAATCAAAACTTTAGCACTAGACCTTAATTCCAAACTCTTTCACTATTAGGTCCTAAAGTGAATTTCTATCAATTTTACTTAATAAAATCATCATATATCAAAATTAAAGATTTAATTCTATGTTTATTCATCATATGCTTCCAGCACTCATGTAACACCCCAAACCCTACCTAAACGTTATTTAACGGATCCGCATGTCACATGAAAGGAATGTCTAAAACCGTGTGTTCGTTAAAAAGTTTGTGTTCGCTATATTTGTTATGAAAATCGAGTGTAAGTAATTTTGAAAAAGAAACGGTTTATTAACATTTTAGGAAAATCTCGTATTAAACATTTAATAACAAGTAGTAACCAAATTAAAAGCTAAAACCAAATAAAATACCAAGGCCTTATTACATTGCAAAATCCCAAAATTAGGAAGTAATTTTAAATAGAAACCGAAAGTTTACGAGAAAACAAAGGCATGGCCACCACAGAGTCCACCTCGGCCCAAGTCCTCAAACTAGGATTACCTCAAACATTTAAAAAGAGGGGTGAGTTTATTTAAAACTCAGTGTGTACAACCCACAATAGTAAGAACATGTATCAACCCATACAAATACAACATATTAAGCATGTATGCAATGCAACCCACCAACCTAAGTATCCAACCTCTACACACCACCCATACCTACCACCACACCGGGGATTACTAAATCGAATCTCTATCCGCTACACACCAATCAAGGCGTCATAATAACTCGACATCGCCTTTATAATTGTGGCATAGCCACTGATAATGTGACAGAGTCACCAGATTCATAATATGTGACATAGGTCACTGATAATGTGGTAAAACCACCAAAACACTTCCCTTTATCATTATCACCCATATGCCCATGCAACATACATAATATTACAATTCGTATGTAGTATGACATGTATGCAATCATATATCAAATAACATATGAAACTAATTACCATCATAATCGTAATAATAATATACAACATAATCAATCTAACCAACCTCTAAGGGTATAACAAGAATTTTACCTACCAAGGGTATTTTCGAATTTTCCCACCAAGGGTATTTTCAGAATTTACCTACCAAGGGTATTTTCATAATTTACCCACCAAGGGTATTATTGTAATTTACCCACCAAGGGTATTTTCGTATTTCATGACCAGAATGGCCCTCCTGAGGTTTAATGTTACCCCAGAGCGACTTTGGCTACCATTTTCTTGGTCGTCACTGCACTATTGGGCCTAAAACCCAATTTTGGTTCACTGCCCACACGCCTGTGGTGGCCCACCTAACACAAATCTAGCCACGATATAGGTTCCACCTAGTCTAGTTCACTATATACTATATCATCATACAATTTATTCCAATTGGCCCCACGGCCCATTGGGCCCACTTCCCATCGTCGCCCAAGCAAATTTCAACCCACAAGAATACTACGATGGCCTCAACTATCGCTGTTGAAGCCCCACACGCGCCCAGACGCCGTGTGGCTACTAATGTCATGACCGCACTTCGCATTTGTCGCTTCTACAACTAGAGTAGAGAGTTACACACCGATAGGACTCGGTGCTAAACCGCACTACGACCACTCCTCGTGCCAACGCCCACCAAGGTATGTTAACCTCCTCCGGCATGCTCTTTATATAGCTAGCTCTTCACCTTCATTCCTTGTATCTTTTCGATGTGGGATCCCTTCGTCAGTAGAGTTTAAATTCAACTGAAACTCTTACCGTCCAATCCGCAAAATAAATACTCCCTTGCTCCTCATGAGATTCGAACCCAAGCTCTCCCATCATCCAATTCACGCCACTTGCCACTTTACCAACCAACTCCTTGTGTCTTAAACCATACGCAACTAAATATAACCCTATGGCCAAGGTCTAAATTCATTTAATAAAAAATTAATCTAAAAGGAATGCAAACGCTACAACTAGAACCTTGGACCTCCTTCCTTCCTTGTGGCGTCATTCCCTTGTCCTTAAGTGGCGTCACTTTGCCACTACACCACACACTCCACTTGTGTCATTTTCCTCTACATTTTCTTCTTAAGGCCTACCCGCCAACCTCCAGGGTTTTTTTCACCTAAAACCAAAATTTTTCCTAAGGTCTAACTTGAACCCGGGACTTCATAGAAGCCCCCTAACCTTTCAAACTCACTTGTCTAATTGGTCCAACTTGCATTTAAGCCGATCCCTTGTTCTCCAAAAAAAAATTTAAACGCTGCTACGCCCAAGGCCCATTGAGCTCAATCCTACTAGGCCCAATTTTAGGATGTTACAAATCTACCCTCCTTAAAGAAATTTCGTCCTCGAAATTTTCAACTAACTAATAGTCACACGTCCTAACCTACCACACTACACCCACGCTGTGCACTCTGATCTAATAACACTAATAAACCAAATCTCGAAACTTCTTTCTCACAAATAGATATCTAAACACAAAAGCAAATCGATATTTATACATACAATTTCTATATCCAAACCAAAGACACACAAAATAAATACAAAAATACAAATAACATTGTCTTAACAAACATAAAATAAGGGAACTTATGGATTTGGATGCCAAAGACTCAAGGTGCCATACTTCAGACATGTATTTTCAAACAAATTTTGAAAGCTTTTTTGAACCCCAAAACCCACAAATGAAGTTTTTAAAACCTAGGCTCGATATTAAAATTGTAACACCCCAAACCCGACCTAAATGTTACGAACGGATCCGCATGTCACATGAAAGGAATGTCTAAAACCGTGTGTTCGTTAAAAGTTCGTGTTCGTTATATTTGTTGTGAAAAATCGAGTGTAAGTAATTTTGAAAAAGAAACGGTTTATTAACATTTTAGGAAAATCACGATTAAACATTTAATAACAAGCAAGAACCAAATTAAAAGCTAAAACCAAATAAAATACCAAGGCCTTATTACATTGCAAAATCCCAAAATTAGAAGTAATTTTAAATAGAAACCGAAAGTTTACGAGAAAACAATGCATGGCCACCACAGAGTCCACCTCGGCTCCAAGTCCTCAAACTAGGGATTATTTGAAACATTTAAAAGAGGGGGTGAGTTTACGAAAACTCAGTGTACAACCCCCAATAGTAAGAACATGTATCAACCCATACAAATACAACATATTAAGCATGTATGCAATGCAACCCACCTAACCTAAGTATCCAACCTCTACACACCACCAGCACTGCCAACACACATCATGGGATTACTAAATCGACCTCCATCTGCTACACACCATCGAAGGCGTCATGCAATCACCGCACATCGCTTTTATAATTGTGGCATAGCCACTCAGATAATGTGACAGAGTCACCAGATTCATAATATGTGACATAGGTCACCAGATAATGTGGTAAAACCACCGTAACACTTCCCTTTATCATTATCACCCATATGCCCATGCAACATAATAATATTACAATTGTATGCAGATGACATGTATGCAATCATATATCAAATAATGTATGAAACGAATTACCATCATAATCGTAATAATAATATACAACATAATCAATCTAACCAACCTCTAAGGGTATAACAAAGAATTTTACCTACCAAGGGTATTTTAAATTTACCCACTAAGGGTATTTTCGTAATTTACATACCAAGGGTATTTTCGTAATTTACTCATCAAGGGTATTTTTGTAATTTACCCACCAAGGGTATTTTCATAATTTTGCACCTGCAATGGCCTCCCGGTGGTCTAATGTTACCCTGAGCGACTCGGCTACCATTTTCGGTCGTCACTAGACTATTGGGCCTAAAAACCCAATTTTGGCCCATCCGGGCCCACACGCTCGTACGGCCCACCTAACACAAATCTAGCCACGTATATAGGTTCCACCTAGTCTAGTTCACTATATACTATATCATCATACAATTTATTCCAATTAGCCTCACGGCCCATTGGGCCCACTTCACCCATCGCGCCCAAGCAACCCCAACCCACAAGAATACTATGATGGCCTCAACTATCGCGTCGAAGCCCCACATCGCAGTGCTCGCACACTGTGGCTACTAATGCCGTGGACTGCACTTCGGCATTTCCCGCCTACAACTAGAGTAGAGAGAGTTACACACCGATAGGACTCGGTGCTAAACTGCCATGCGACCACTCCTCGTGCCCAACGCCCACCACGGTATGTTAACCCTCCTCCCGCATGCTCTTTATATAGCTAGCTCTTCACCTTCATTCCTTGTATCTTTTCGATGGGATCCTTCGTTAGTAGAGTTTAAATTCGATCAAACTCTTACCGTCAATCCAAGAAAATAAATACTCCCTTGCTCCTCATGAGATTCGAACCCAAGCTCTCCCATCATCCAATTCACGCCACTTGCCACTTTACCAACCAGCTCCTTATGTCTTAAACCATGCGCAACTAAATATAACCCTATGGCCAAGGTCTAAATTCATTTAATAAAAAAATTAATCTAAAAGGAATGCAAACGCTACAACTAGAACCTTGGACCTCCTTCCTTCCTTGTGACGTCATTCCGTTGTCCATAAGTGGCGTCACTTTGCCACTACACCATGCACTCCACTTGTGTCATTTTCCTCCACATTTTATTCTTAAGGCCTACCCGCCAACCTCCAGGGTTTTTTTCACCTAAAACCAAAATTTTTCCTAAGGTCTAACTTGAACCCGGGACTTCATAGAAGCCCCCTAACCTTTCAAACTCACTTATCTAATTGGTCCAACTTGCATTTAAGCCGATCTCTTGTTCTCCAAAAAAAAATTTAAACGCCCTACGCCCAAGGCCCGTTGAGCTCAACTCACTAGGCCCAATTTCGTGGATGTTACAAATCTACCTCCTTAAAGAAATTTTATCCTCGAAATTTCCAACTAACTAATAGTCACACGCCCTAACCTACCACACTACGCCACGTCACAAGACTCGATCTAATAACACTAATAAACCAAATCTCAAACTTCTTTCTCACAACTAGATATCTAAACACAAAAGCAAATCGATATTTATACATACAACTTTTATATCCAAACCAAAGACACACAAAATAAATGCCAAAAATACAACAAAACATTGTCTTAACAAACATAAAATACGGAACTTACTTGATTTGGATGCCGAGACTCAAGGTGCCATACTTCCGACAACATGTATTTTCAAATAAACTTTTGAAAACTTTTTTTGAACCCCATAACCCACATCCGAAGTTTTTGAAACCTAGGCTCGATACTAAAATTGTAACACCCCAAACCCGCCTAAACGCTACTACGACGGATCCGCATGTCACATGAAAAGAATGTCTAAAACCGTGTGTTCGTTAAAAGTTCGTGTTCGTTATATTTGTTGTGAAAATCGAGTGTAAGTAATTTTGAAAAGAAACGGTTTATTAACATTTTAGGAAAATCACGATTAAACATTTAATAACAAGCAAGAATTAAATTAAAAGCTAAAACCAAATTAAATACCAAGGCCTTATTACATTGCAAAATCCCAAAATTAGGAAGTAATTTTAAATAGAAACTAAAAGTTTACGAGAAAACAAAGGCATGGCCACCACAGAGTCCACCTCGGCCCAAGTCCTCAAACTAGGGATTACTCAAACATTTAAAAAGAGGGGTGAGTTTACGAAAACTCAAAGTGTACAACCCCAATAGTAAGAACATGTATCAACCCATACAAATACAACATATTGAGCATGTATGCAATGCAATCCGGCCCAACCTAAGTATCCAACCTCTCCACACCACCCGCACCGCCAAATACACCGTGGGATTACTAAATCGACCCTCCATCCGCTACACACCATCGAAGGCGTCAGCTGCAATAACCAAGACATCGCTTCTTGTAATTGTGGCATAGCCACTGATAATGTGACAGTCACCAGATTCATAATATGTGACATGGGTCAACAAATAATGTGGTAAAAACCACCAGAACACTTCCCCTTTATCATTATCACCCATATGCCCATGCAACATACATAATATTACAATTTGTGTATACAAGATGACATGTATGCAATCATATATCAAATAACGATGAAACGAATTACCATCATAATCAGAATAATAATATACAACATAATCAATCTAACCAACCTCTAAGGGTATAACAGTAATTTTACCTACCAAGGGTATTTTCGTAATTTTCCCACCAAGGGTATTTTCATAATTTACCTACCAAGGGTATTTTCGTAATTTACCCACCAAGGGTATTTTTGTAATTTACCCACCAAGGGTATTTTCGCAATTTCAAGACTGCAATGGCCCTCCTCGAAGGTCTAATGTTACCTCGAACGACTGGCTACCATTTTCTATCGTCACTGCACTATTGGGCCTAAAACCCAATTTTGGTTCCATTTGGGCCCACACGCCGTGTGGCCCACCTAACACAAATCTAGCCACGTATATAGGTCCCACCTAGTCTAGTTCACTATATACTATATCATATACAATTTATTCCAATTGGCCCCACGGACCCATTGGACGCACTTCGGCCCATCGCGCCCAAGCAATTTCAACCCACAAGAATACTACATGATGGCCTCAACTATCGCTCGAAGCCCCACATGTGCACTTGCACGCCGTGTGGCTACTAATGCCGTGATCGGCACTTCGCATTTGCCGCTTACAACTAGAGTAGAGAGAGTTACACACCGATAGGACTCGTGCTAAACCGCATCGCGACCACTCCTCGTGCCCAACGCCCACCAAGGTATGTTAACCTCCTCCGCATGCTCTTTACATAGCTAGCTCTTCACCTTCATTCCTTGTATCTTTCCGATGTGGGATCCTTCACAAGAGAGTTTAAATTCAATCAAACTCTTACCGTCTAATCCAAAAATAAATACTCCCTTGCTCCTCATGAGATTCAACCCAAGCTCTCCCATCATCCAATTCACGCCACTTGCCACTTTACCAACCAGCTCCTTATGTCTTAAACTATGCGCAACTAAATATAACCCTATGGCCAAGGTCTAAATTCATTTAATAAAAAAATTAATCTAAAAGGAATGCAAACGCTACAACTAGAACCTTGGACCTCCTTCCTTCCTTGTGACGTCATTCCCTTGTCCATAAGTGGCGTCACTTTGCCACTACACCACGCACTCCACTTGTGTCATTTTCCTCCACATTTTATTCTTAAGTCCTACCCGCCAACCTCCAGGGTTTTTTTCACCTAAAACCAAAATTTTTCCTAAGGTCAAACTTGAACCCGGGACTTCATAGAAGCCCCCTAACCTTCCAAACACACTTATCTAATTGGTCCAACTTGTATTTAAGCCGATCTCTTGTTCTCCAAAAAATTTAAACGCTACTACGCCCAAGGCCGCTTGAGCTCAATCCTACTAGGCCCAATTTCGGATGTTACAAATCTACCTCCTTAAAGAAATTTCATCCACGAAATTTCCAACTAACTAATAGTCATACGCCCTAACCTACCACACTACGCCACGTCACAAGACTCGATCTAATAACACTAGTAAACCAAATCTCAAACTTCTTTCTCACAACTAGATATCTAAACACAAAAGCAAATCGATATTTATACATACAATTTCTATATCCAAACCAAGACACACAAAATAAATACCAAAAATACAACATAACATTGTCTTAACAAACATAAAATAATGGAACTTACTTGATTTGGATGTCAAGACTCAAGGTGCCATACTTCCAGACATGTATTTTCAAACAAACTTTTGAAAACTTTTTTGAACCCCATAACCCACAAATGAAGTTTTTGAAACCTAGGCTCGATACCAAAATTGTAACACCCCAAACCCTACCTAAACGTTACTTAATCGGATCTCGGCATGTCACATGAAAGGAATGTCTATAAACCTGTGTTCATTAAAAGTTCGTGTTCATTATATTTGTTGTGAAAAATCGAGTGTAAGTAATTTTGAAAAGAAACGGTTTATTAACATTTTAGGAAAATCACGATTAAACATTTAATAACAAGCAATAACCAAATTAAAAGCTAAAACCAAATAAAATACCAATGCCTTATTACATTGCAAAATCCCAAAATTAGGAAGTAATTTTAAATAGAAACCGAAAGTTTACGAGAAAACAAAGGCATGGCCACCACAGAGTCCACCTCGGCCCAAGTCCTCAAACTAGGGATTACCCAAACATTTAAAAGAGGGGTGAGTTTACTTAAAACTCAGTGTGTACAACCCCAATAGTAAGAGCATGTATCAACCCATACAAATACAACATATTGAGCATGTATGCAATGCAATCCGGCCCAACCTAAGTATCCAACCTCTACACACCACCAGCACTGCCAAATACACCGTGGGATTACTAAATCGACCCTCCATCCGCTACACACCATCGAAGGCGTCATTGCAATAACTCGCACATCGCCTTTGTAATTGTGGCATAGCCACTGATAATGTGACAGAGTCACCAGATTCATAATATGTGACATAGGTCAATGATAATGTGGTAAAAACCACCAGAACACTTCCCCTTTATCATTATCACCCATATGCCCATGCAACATACATAATATTACAATTTGTGTATGTAGTATGACATGTATGCAATCATATATCAAATAACGTATGAAACGAATTACCATCATAATCAGAATAATAATATACAACATAATCAATCTAACCAACCTCTAAGGGTATAACAGTAATTTTACCTACCAAGGGTATTTTCGTAATTTTCCCACTAAGGGTATTTTCGTAATTTACCTACCAAGGGTATTTTCGTAATTTACCCACCATGGGTATTTTTGTAATTTACCCACCAAGGGTATTTTCGTAATTTCGCACCTGCAATGGCCCTCCCGAAGGTCTAATGTTACCCCGAACGACTCGGCTACCATTTTCTGGTCAGCTACTGCACTATTGGGCCTAAAACCTAATTTTGGCCCATTCTGCCCACACACCATGTGGCCCACCTAACACAAATCTGCCACGATATAGGTCCCACCTAGTCTAGTTCACTATATACTATATCATCATACAATTTATTCCAATTGGCCCCACGGGCCCATTAGGCTCACTTCTACCATCGCGCCCAAGCAAATTTCCAACCCACAAGAATACTACTGATGGCCTCAACTATCGCTGTCGAAGCCCCACACGTGCACTTGCACGCCAGGTGGCTACTAATGCCGTGACTCGCATTTCGGCATTTGCCGCCTACAACTAGAGTAGAGAGAGTTACACACCGACAGACTCGTGCTAAACCGCGTCGCGACCACTCCTCGTGCCCAACGCCCACCAAGGTATGTTAACCTCCTCCCGGCATGCTCTTTATATAGCTAGCTCCTCACCTTCATTCCTTGTATCTTTCTCGATGTGGGATCCTTCACAAGAGAGTTTAAATTCAACTGAAACTCTTACCGTCAATCCAAAAATAAATACTTCCTTGCTCCTCATGAGATTCAACCCAAGCTCTCCCATCATCCAATTCACTCCACTTGCCACTTTACCAACCTGGCCCTTATGTCTTAAACCATGCGCAACTAAATATAACCCTATGGCCAAGGTCTAAATTCATTTAATAAAAAATTAATCTAAAAGGAATGCAAACGCTACAACTAGAACCTTGGACCTCCTTCCTTCCTTGTGACGCTATTCCTTGTCCATAAGTGGCGCCACTTTGCCACTACACCACGCACTCCACTTGTTTCATTTTCCTCCACATTTTATTCTTAAGTCCTACCCGCCATCCTCCGTGGTTTTTTTCACCTAAAACCAAAATTTTCCTAAGGTCTCATCTTGAACCCGGACTTCATAAGCCCCTAACCTTCCAAACCCACTTATCTAATTGTTCCAACTTGCATTTAAGCCATCTCTTGTTCTCCAAAAAATTTAAACGCTACTACGCCCAAGGCCCATTGAGCTTAATCCTACTAGGCCCAATTTTAGGATGTTACAAATCTACCCTCTTTAATGAACTTTCGTCCACGAAATTTCCAACTAACTAATAGTCATACGTCCTAACCTACCACACTACGCTCATGTCACAGACTCTCGATCTAATAACACTAGTAAACCAAATCTCAAACTTCTTTCTCACAACTAGATATCTAAACACAAAAGCAAATCGATATTTATACATACAATTTCTATATCCAAACCAAAGACACACAAAATAAATACCAAAAATACAATATAACATTGTCTTAACAAACATAAAATAATGGAGCTTACAGATTTGGATGTCAAGACTCAAGGTGCCATACTTCCGCATATGTATTTTCAAACAAACTTTTGAAAACTTTTATTTTGAACCCCATAACCCACAGTCGAGTTCTTGAAACCTAGGCTCTGATACCAAAATTATAACACCCCAAACTCGACCTAAACGTTACGACCGGATCTGGCATGTCACATGAAAGGAATGTCTAAAAACTGTGTGTTCGTTAAAAAGTTCGTGTTCGTTATATTTGTTGTGAAAAATCGAGTGTAAGTAATTTTGAAAAGAAACGTTTATTAACATTTTAGGAAAATCACGATTAAACATTTAATAACAAGCAATAACCAAATTAAAAGCTAAAACCAAATAAAATACCAAGGCCTTATTACATTGCAAAATCCCAAAATTAGGAAGTAATTTTAAATAGAAACCGAAAGTTTACGAGAAAACAAAGGTATGGCCACCACAGAGTCCACCTCGGCCCAAGTCCTCAAACTAGGGATTACCCAAACATTTAAAAGAGGGGTGAGTTTATGAAAACTCAGTGTGTACAACCCCAATAGTAAGAACATGTATCAACCAATACAAATACAACATACTAAGCATGTATGCAATGCAACTGCCCAACCTAAGTATCCAACCTATACACACCACCTGCACCGCCAAATACACCGTGGGATTACTAAATCGACCCTCCATCCACATTTATCGATCGAAGGCGTCATTGCAATAATCGCACATCGCTTCTTATAATTGTGGCATAGCCACTCAAATAATGTGACAGAGTCACCAGATTCATAATATGTGACATAGGTCACGGATAATGTGGTAAAACCACCGTAACACTTCCCTTTATCATTATCACCCATATGCCCATGCAACATACATAATATTACAATTGTATGCAGATGGCATGTATGCAATCATATATCAAATAACGATGAAACTAATTACCATCATAATCGTAATAATAATATACAACATAATCAATCTAACCAAATTTCTATGGGTATAATAAGAATTTTACCTACCAAGGGTATTTTCGTAATTTTCCCACAAAGGGTATTTTCGTAATTTACCTACCAAGGGTATTTTCGTAATTTACCCACCAAGAGTATTTTTGTAATTTACCTACCAAGGGTATTTTCATAATTTTGAACCTGCAATGGCCCTCCCGGAGGTCTAATGTTACCCTAAACAACTCGGCTACCATTTTCGGTCGTCACTGCACTATCGGGCCTAAAACCTAATTTTGGTTCATTCTGCCCACACGCCGTGTGGCCCACCTAACACAAATCTAGCCACGTATATAGGTCCCACCAAGTCTAGTTCACTACATACTATATCATCATATAATTTATTCCAATTGGCCCCACAGGCCCATTGGGCCCATTTCGGCCCATCGTGGCCCAAACAGCCCAAACCCACAAGAATACTACTGATGGCCTCTACTATCGCGTCGAAGCCCCACACTTGTGCTCGCCCGCTCGTATGGCTACTAATGCCGTGATCGGCACTTCGGTATTTGCCACTCTACAACTAGAGTAGAGAGAGTTACACACCGACAGACTCGTGCTAAATCATGCCACGACCACTCCTGTGCCCAACGCCAACCAAGGTATGTTAACCTCCTCCTGGCATGCTCTTTATATAGCTAGCTCTTCACCTTCATTCCTTGTATCTTTTCGATGGGGATCCTTCACAAGAGAGTTTAAATTCAACTCAAACTCTTACCGTCAATCCATAAAATAAATACTCCTTGCTCCTCATGAGATTCAACCCAAGCTCTCCCATCATCCAATTCACGCCATTTGCCACATTACCAACCAGCTCCTTATGTCTTAAACCATGTGCAACTAAATATAACCCTATGGCCAAGGTCTAAATTCATTTAATAAAAAAATTAATCTAAAAGGAATGCAAACGCTACAACTAGAACCTTGGACCTCCTTCCTTCCTTGTGGCATCATTCACTTGTTCGTAAGGGGCCTCACTTTGCCACTACACCACGCACTCCACTTGTGTCATTTTCCTCCACATTTTATTTTTAAGGCCTACCCGCCAACCTCCAGGGTTTTTTTCACCTAAAACCAAAATTTTTCCTAAGGTCTATCTTGAACCCGGACTTCATAGAAGCCCCTAACCTTCCAAACCCACTTATCTAATTGGTCCAACTTGCATTTAAACCGATCTCTTGTTCTCCAAAAAAAATTTAAACGCTATACGCCCAAGGCCCATTGAGCTCAATCCTACTAGGCCTAATTTCGGATGTTACAAATCTACCTCCTTAAAGAAATTTCATCCTCAAAATTTCCAACTAACTAATAGTCACACGCCCTAACCTACCACACTACTACCACGTCACAAGACTCGATCTAATAACACAAATAAACCAAATCTCAAACTTCTTTCTCACAACTAGATATCTAAACACAAAAGCAACTCGATATTTATACATACAATTCCTATATCCAAACCAAACCAAAAATACAACCATAACATTGTCTTAACAAACATAAAATAAGGAACTTACTGATTTGGATGCCGAGACTCAAGGTGCCATACTTTCAGACAACATGTATTTTCAAACAAACTTTGAAAACTTTTTTGAACCCCATAACCCACAGCTTGAGTTTTTGAAACCTAGGCTCGATATTAAAATTGTAACACCCCAAACCCTACTAAACGTTACTTAACGGATCCGCATGTCACATGAAAGGAATGTCTAGAAACCGTGTGTTTGTTAAAAGTTCATGTTCGTTATATTTGTTGTGAAAAATCGAGTGTAAGTAATTTTGAAAAGAAACGGTTTATTAACATTTTAGGAAAATCACGATTAAACATTTAATAACAAGCAAGAACTAAATTAAAAGCTAAAACCAAATAAAATACCAAGGCCTTATTACATTGCAAAATCCCAAAATTAGGAAGTAATTTTAAATAGAAACCGAAAGTTTATTTAGAAAACAAAGGCATGGCCACCACAGAGTCCACCTCGGCCCAAGTCCTCAAACTAGGGATTACCCAAACATTTAAAAGAGGGGTGAGTTTACTTAAAACTCAAAGTGTACAACCCCAATAGTAAGAACATGTATCAACCCATACAAATACAACATATTAAGCTTGTATGCAATGCAACCCACCCAACCTAAGTATCCAACCTCTACACACCACCTGCACTCGCCAACACACCATGGGATTACTAAATCGACCCTCCATCCGCTACACACCATCGAAGGCGCACGCAATCAACGCACATCGCTTTATAATTGTGGCATAGCCACGATAATGTGACAGAGTCACCAGATTCATAATATGTGACATAGGTCACTGATAATGTGGTAAAACCACCGTAACACTTCCCTTTATCATTATCACCCATATGCCCATGCAACATACATAATATTACATTTTGTATACAAGATGACATGTATGCAATCATATATCAAATAACGATGAAACTAATTACCATCATAATCGTAATAATAATATACAACATAATCAATCTAACCAACCTCTATGGGTATAACAAGAATTTTACCTACCAAGGGTATTTTCGTAATTTTCCCACCAAGGGTATTTTCGTAATTTACCTACCAAGGGTATTTTCATAATTTACCCACCAAGGGTATTTTTGTAATTTACCCACCAAGGGTATTTTCGTAATTTTGCACCTACAATGGCCCTCCTGAGGTCTAATGTTACCCCGAAATACTTTGCTACCATTTTCTATTCGTCACTGCACTATCGGGCCTAAAACCCAATTTTGGCCCATTCGAGCCCACACGCCGTGTGGCCCACCTAACACAAATCTAGCCACGATATAGGTTCCACCTAGTCTAGTTCATCGATACTATATCATCATACAATTTATTCCAATTGGCCCCATGGGCCCATTAAGGCACATTTCGCCCATCGCGCCCAAGCAAACTTCAACCCACAAGAATACTACCGATGGCCTCAACTATCGCGTTAAGCCCCACACGCAGCCCGCACGCCAGTGGCTACTAATGTCAGGATCGCACTTCTAAGATTTGTCACTGACAACTAGAGTAGAGAGAGTTACACACCGATAGGCTCTGTGCTAAACTGCACTGCGACCACTCCCGTGCCCAACGCCAACCAAGGTTTTTAACCCTCCTCCGGCATGCTCTTTATATAGCTAGCTCTTCACCTTCATTCCTTGTATCTTTCCGATGGGGATCCTTCACAAGAGAGTTTAAATTCAACTTAAACTCTTACCGTCCAATCCGCAAAAATAAACACTCCCTTGCTCCTCATGAGATTCAACCCAAGCTCTCCCATCATCCAATTCACGCCACTTGCCACTTTACCAACCAGCTCCTTATGTCTTAAACCATGCGAACTAAATATAACCATATGGCTAAGGTCTAAATTAATTTAATAAAAAATTAATCTAAAAGGAATGCAAACGCTACAACTAGAACCTTGGACCTCCTTCCTTCCTTGTGACGCTATTCCTTGTCCTTAAGTGGCATCACTTTGCCACTACACCACACACTCTTCTTGTGTCATTTTCCTCACATTTTATTCTTAAGGCCTACCCGCCAACCTCCGTGGTTTTTTCACCTAAAACCAAAATTTTCCTAAGGCCTAATCTTGAACCCGGACTTCATAGAAGCCCCTAACCTTCCAAACTCACTTATCTAATTGGTCCAACTTGCATTTAAGCCGATCTTTTGTTCTCCAAAAAATTTAAACGCTACTACGCCCAAGGCCCATTGAGCTCAATCCTACTAGGCCCAATTTCAGGATGTTACAACTCATCCATAGCAATTTTAAAAATTAGCCATGATATCAAAAACTAATGACATAGTAAGTTGGACCTAATTGTAAAAGTCCAAAAACCCAGAAATTTCTAGGAGAAAGCAAGAATTAAACTTACATGAAGCTAGAGTATGAAAACCAGCTTGAACCCTTTTCCATGGTTGATTTTCAAGTGATGAATATGAAGAAAAATGATGAGAATTCTAAATATTCCAATTTGGTTTCATTTTTATTTAACTAATTTTGGCGATTTTTCAATGTTGCCCTTATTTCACCCATTTCCTGATTTTTCTCAGCTATTGCCGCCCAAAATATCTCCTTTGGGCCTATTTTTACTTTTGGTCCTTCCTCATTTGACAATTGAGCTATTTAATCCTTCTAGCAACTTTTACATATTTTTTAATTTAGTCCTTTTTATTTAATTAACCACCCAAACGTAAAAATTTTCTAACGAAATTTTAATACTACCTTATTGACACTCCGTAAATATTCATAAAAATATTAATGGCTCGGTTTATAACATTGAGATCTCGATACCTCTTTTTCTCAATTTCTTGACCAAATAAATCTTTATAAAACACAATTTACTATTTCAAAATCTTTTAAAAGCTACATTTGGCTCAGAATATTAAAAATATAATCTACAAATTATTTGTCAAATTTGGTGGTCTCAAGCACTATTTCGACATCGTTGAAATTTGAGTTATCACAACTCTCCCTTTTAAGAATTTTCGTCTCGAAAATTCCTTCAAGGAGAGGTTCAGATTTTTCATCAATAATAGTATCACCAGCCAAGGTCAAACATTAGTGGCCACTTCAATCATATATCGTAATTCTTTTCATTCAATTTTTAATTGTTTAAAAGTATAGACCATTGTCTGCCTTATCCGCATTAAAACACGCTTTACCCACTCAATGATATATCACCAAATCACAATTTTCTTACCCGATTTGTTTAACTAGAACCGATGCTTCAAATAATAGAACTTTCATCTACGATCAATGAATATCTTTCACGGACAAATCATATTTTCAATTCAGAGCTTCGACCCAATAGAAGTAGAAAGCAATATCATATGAATGTTTCCATCAAGTGTCCTCTCAAGCATAATCGATTAGAATACCAGAGAATGATAGAACAGTACCGCTCATAGTTTATCAAGACTTTCATTAATTCTTTCCAATATCATAATAAAAAAACCTTTCCATGTAAATAAGAATCACATTTGAAAATGAACATTCACATATATTTCTGAAAATAGCATATCATGTAAAATACCCAAAAGAAATCGCTACATCATATCCAATTATAACAACTGCTTTCAGATATTTTTATGACTTTATTACTACTCCACTGACTACTAAATCAATCAATAACATCAAATTATTCAGTTCACTAAAGGAACTAATTTAGAAGAAATTTTTTTCGAAATTTCGCTTTGTAAATACCATACTTGAATAAATCGATTCCTCATGAATAAGTTCTTTCTTAACAATAATATTTTATATTCGAATAATCTTCAAAATAAATGATCCGATATCTCAATTATAATCATTTTTACTAACTAACCCATTCTTAGTTCTATATGCTATTAATCATTTAGCCATTGAACTCTTCAATTTCACACTTGTAAACTTAATCAATATAAATCTAGTAAATTTCATCGTATAAAACTATACTTATGAGGGGGCAGAGGTCATACAGCCTCAAAATTTGGCTTTCATATATGCACACATAACATAACTTTTATCATTAATATATTCATTACAAACATTTATTTCGTACCTTTATAAATCGTTACTTATCATAGGCAATTCCCCTTTTTCTATTAAATACTCAAATATCACTTTCATCACTATTGGAATTAGCTCGATTGGAAGCATCTCTATCTATTAGTAAAATAATTCTCATCAAGGTCGAGAGATATTACACTATCACAGGTTTTATAATGACATGTATTTCTAGACTTCACATATGCTACGTTCGGTCAGAGAACTGACTAAACTGTAGCCCTGTTACCACTAAATGTAACACCCCAAACCTGTATCCATCGCTGAAACAGGGTTACGAGGTATTACCAAGGAGTACAGAACACTTACAAATAATTTGAAATCATTATCGTTCAAAACCAAGACTAATTATAAACGTTCCTTTAACGGACCTTCGAGGTCCAAATCATGCATTAAGATCTGGTCGAGACTAAACCGGATCCTCAGGAAAATTTTTCGCGACTTCTAAAATTTTCTCCCATATTAGGGTCACACGCCCATGTGACTGGGGACACACATCTGGACCATACGCCCATGGGATAGACCGCTTATCATACACAGCCTAGACACACGCCCGTTTCTATCCGTGTGGACGAAAATTAGGCTATTTTCCAAGCCATATTTCTCACTCACTTGATCCTTTATCTTTACCAACATTTTAATACAGTCAAGAACCAATTTAAGATATTCAACCAAGCCTATACTTATTACCATTTTTAGTCGTACACTTCATATAAATAACAAGAAATGTATATAGGTTCAATTCTTATTAAATTCCTCTTATACCTATACTTTTTCACATTATGTATTCATATCACATATAATAATCATACCTCAATATTTCATATACATTTTCATAATAATTTGTCTTGGTTTCTAACTATTTCATATTTGAGTTCTACTCATCAAATCATTTGAACATCATCTTTACACAAATAGTACACTTGAGGTGTATGCAGTTCTATAATTATGAATAAACACATTTATCAAACATATTCCATGTTTTTATATATCACAGCCTCATATTTCCATGTATTAAGTACCATCATTTCCTCTTATTATACGTGCAACAATTCATAAACATGCAACTAACTTACTCTTCCTGCCAATCACAATTTAAATTGTCAAATCACTTATTGACTCTAATTTCAATGTTCACTACAATTTATCATATAAATTTAGATGTACGTATCCACCAACAGATTCCATGTGCAGATATCATCATCTCAAATTTCCAGATACATTTACCACATTATGAACTCAAATAACATATACAAGATATACCAATGTATTTGAAGTGCGTTTTCATAATATCTCATTTCGAATTTAGATTATTTTATATTAGAACTTTTCTCATTAACTCATTTGGAATACCAATTCATACGGATAATACACTCGAGGTGTACAAATATATAATCACAAATGAACTCATTCATCAACAAAGATTTATGTTCATGTCTCATCAACTCGTATTTTCTTATATCACATAATTCCATGTAACACTTACCAAACTTTGTCAAATTAGTGAACATCTTATAGAATTGGTCTGCACTGGTATGTACTGAATTTCACTAATAATCACTGATGTCATAGCATAGCTATGGTATTTTCACTAGAATGCCATAGCTTAGCTATGCTCTTACATCTTCACTATCATTATGCCATGGTGAAACCATGGACTTATCCGTTAATTCATCACTTTTCACTGATCAGGTAGCCGGAGCTACCACTTTTCACTTGATCAGGTAGCTGAAGCTAGCACTTATCACTTATCACATAGGAGCTCACTCTCGAGCTATTCACATTCACGGGTCTACTCACACAAGCTGTCGATCATACGTAACTACTTAGTGCTGCTTACACAAGCTATCAGGTATCCGCAACACATGCCAGATTACCCAGCCACTGGTAGAACTTATAAGACCAGCACCTGTTTCACATAGTCATATTCAATTACACTTAGTCATTACATGATCACATGTATTTTCACTTAGTCAATTTCCCGTTGAATTCATTAGAATAATAACAGATACACGGTGGCCTGCACATAGTACCACCCTTATAGCCAAAGCTATCTGGTGCACATAGTAGCCTGCACTTAGTACTACACATGTGACCAAAACCATCACTTACAAATAGTGGCCTGCACTTAGTACCACAGATGTGATCAAAGCTATCGGGTACGCATAGTAGCCTGCACTTAGTACTACACATGCGACCTATCCTTCTGGTACACGTAGTAGCCTGCACTTAGTACTACACACGTGACGTAAAACCATCTCGTAGCCCTCTTGTACACATAGTGGCCTAAACTTAGTACCACACATGTGGCCTAGCTACCTTATTCGTATCTTTTCTATTCCGAAGGTTCAACCAGGAATTCTCACTTTTCAACATTTTACCCATTCATCCATAATCAATCACAATTCATAATTTACATCAAATAATTACTCCATATTCAACCATATCTCTTATAATATAACACAATATTAAAACATAAATAAAATGATATATTATTTACATAAAACTTACAAATTCAATTTTTATATCATAACGATAGTCACAATTTCATAGTAAATATTTGAAATAAAACATCATATCATTTCTAATTTAACATTTATTGATTATAATCGGGCATGTGATCAATTTATAAACAAGTCATTCATATATTTTCCTCCTCCGCCTCTCTATCCACATCCTTAGCATAAATAACACACTTGTAAGTAACATTATCTATTATTTTCACTATTTACTTATATGGATATTCAAATTGTCCATCCGTGTCACAGTCTCTAAATTATTATTATCTTGAGGTACAGAACTCTAAATTAAGATCCTCTAACTTTACCTGAAACTACACTCACATATCTTCTTACTATAAAAGTTTCAGAATTGGTGGTTTAGCCAATAAATACAGTTTATTCTTTAAAGTCGCCCCTATTCTGCTGTCTGATAGTTTCGACCCTTCTTCACCAAAAATTAATTATCGCCTTTTACATAATTCAAATGATGTTCCCGTTTGTTTCTCTTGAAAATAGACTCATTAATTATTTTAGGCATATAAATTTAAGCCTCTATATATTTTCATGAAATTTTTATGATTTTTCAAAATCAGGACAGGGGAATCCGAAATCATTCAGACCTTGTCTCACAAAATTTACTATTCTCATGTTTCACAAGTCCATTGCTTACACTGTTTCTTCTATAAGAAGCTAGACTCAATAAGATTTAATTTCATATTTTATTCATCCTCTAATTCGATTTATAAAATTTTTGGTGATTTTTCAAAGTTAGACTACTGATACTGTCCAAAACTATTTTAGTGCAAAATGTTGATTTTCATTTTGCCCCAAATTTCACAGCTCATACAATTCAATCCTTGCTCAAATAACCCCTCAATTGAGCTAATTTTTCTCAATTAATTCTTTATTCTATCATTTTAAACTACTTCATAACCCTTGGAAATCAAAACTTTAGCACTAAACCTTAATTCCAAACTCTTTCACTATTAGGTCCTAAAGTCAATTTCTATCAATTTTACTTAATAAAATCATCATATATCAAAATTAAAGCTTCATTTCTATGTTTATTCATCATATGCTTCCAGCACTCATCCATAGCTACTTTGAAAATTAGCCATGGAATCAAAAACTAATGACATAGTAAGTTGGACCCAATTATAAAAGTCCAAAAGCTTAGAAATTTCAAGGAGAAAACAAGAATTAAACTTACATGAAGCTAGAGTATGAAAACCAGCTTGAACCCTCTTTCATGGCTATTTTTTAGCTGGTGAATATGAAGAAAAATGATGAGAATTCTAGATATTCCAATTTGGTCCCATTTTTATTTAACTAATTTAGGCAATTTTCCAATGTTGCCCTCATTTCTCTCATTTCCTGATTTTTCTCAGCTATTGCCGCTCAAAATATCTCCTTTGGGCTTATTTGCTCTTTAGGTCCTTCCTCGTTTGACAATTGAGCTATTTAATCCTTCTAGCAACTTTTACACATTTTCAATTTAGTCCTTTTTATTTAATTAACCAACCGAACGTCAAAATTTTCTAACAAAATTTTAGTACCACCTTATTGACACTCCTTAAATATTCATAAAAATATTTATGCCACAGTTTATAACACTGAGATCTCGATACCTCTTTTTCTCAATTTCTTGACCAAATAAATCTTTATAAAACACAATTTACTATTTCAAAAATCTTTTAAAAGCTACATTTGGCTCATAAATATTAAATAATATAATATATGAATTTATTTTTCGGATTTGGTGGTCTCGAACCACTATTTCTGACATTGCTGAAATTTGGGCTATTACACGCATAAAGTGCAAAAGTTTTGTTTTACATGCTAAAGGTGTTAAATAGCTATAGAACCTTAAATTGGAGGTCTTTAATGTGCAAATAGGCCCTTAAAAGAGTGATGTCCGGCCATGACAAGGAAATGAAATTGGTCAAAGGTTAGGTAGATTTTAGGTGACTTAATTGATGAAATAATCATAAAATAAAAAGAAAGCTTCACCTTTTTCATTCTTTCTCTTCACCACCGAAATTTTTAGCAAAAAAAGGGGATTTTGAGAGCTCAAATTTTAGCCAAGCTTTTCTCTTGCAAATCAAGAAAAACAGGATCCGAACTTAGACCGGGGGAAACCAAGCTATTGGACTAAATCAAATTAGTCGCCCATATTTGTATACCGAGGTAAGTTGTACGTAAATAATACTACTCTATTGTTATTGTGCATTAAACAATTAATATTGCATTAAACGTTTGATTATTGTTATGAATATGCTTAACAAAATTTGTTGTAGCGTACTTCCAGTTGAACCTTAGGAATACATTGGATATTCACGCCATGATATTTGGCAGATATGTGTGCTAGTGTAAGACCATGTCAGAGACATGGCATCGGCTACATTATGAAAGCTAGTGTAAGACCATGCCTGGGACATGGCATCGGCGTTGATATGTGTGCTAGTGTAAGACCATGTTTGGGACATGGCATCGGCATTGAGATGAGAGCTAGTGTAAGACCATGTCTGGGACATGGCATCGGCCTCGACATGTAAGCTAGTGTAAGACCATGTCTGGGACATGGTATCGGCATGTTACCCTCTTGTGTGAGGCTTATCAGATATCCTTTAGTATTCCAAATGATTCCACGAGTTATTTAAAGTTTATGATAAAGATATGAAAGGATATAATCATGTTGTGAGTGGTACAGGTTCTTACTCGAAACTCATGAGATATGAGTTTAGTTATGATGTCTTAATGGTAAGGATGAAATTGTAACACACCGTTATTTGAGACTAAAGCTAGGTCTGGTTACGGGACATTACTATGCTTGAACTCACTTAAACATGTACTTATGGCTATAAAATTCGTTCCAACTTAAAAATTTCACTTTCTTGGTCAACACATACATTACAAGGGCCTACGAGGCCTTAAACTCGTGTCTGAAAACTTTCAAAAATAAATCAAATAATTCATTTTTGAAACAGGGTTCACACGCCCGTGTGACTTGGAACACGCCCGTGTACCCGTAAGCACGCCCATGCCCTCAAACCGTGCGAGGCTACTGGCTAATTTCACACGGCCATGACACGCCCGTGGGCTTAGACCGTGTGCTAATCCCTAATATACTGACTAAATCAGCATGGTCTGGGCACACGCCCATGTCCAACCAGTGTGTCTAACACAATCTATACACATGGTCGTGGAATTTACCCGTGGCCTATACTGATTAATAATACTAAGGTACAGGGTTAACACGGCCTTGACACACGCTCGTATGTCCAACCGTGTGGGCACTTATAGGCTATTTACCAAGCCGTTAGCCACCCTGAGCTGAATATCATATCCATACACAATTCAACGATGCGATAACAACCCAATTTTATGAATAATACTACATGCTTCATTGATCTCAATAAACATACATACTTAGTCAAATTTGGCCAATCACTTAGCCATATACAAAAGAATAATAAACTTGATAGCCTTTACAAAGGCCCTTCTAAAAACATGTCCACAAAATGAATGCTTCCTATACATGCCATACTTAGTAAAGTAACTTGGCTATACCAAAATAAGAGTTGATAGTGTGCTACGAGCTCAACTCGATGATCCACAATTAGCTTGGTGGGACTACATAGAAAGAAACAATCAAATCGTAAGCATTTAGCTTAGTAAGTTTGCATGTAAAACACATGTCAATAAGCTTGCTTAATAAGAACCATTTAGCATAACAATAGTATCAGAATTTCAGCTCTAAAGCTTACTTACTCATACCTGGTTCTTATATGTCAAATGATGCTCACTCTTAAACAATAATCATTATGATCTCTAATTCTTCATTCATAACATGAGTAATATTTAATTTATTTTGATGCTAGCTTTGCTTTCTTAGCTCTCTTGTTACCTCATTATTAACCTTACATGTTTGTCTGATAAACTTCTACGAATACGCGAGGATACTAGATCTCTTCCCACTTAACATGCCACCAAAGCCATATCTTAGGCATGGTCTTACATGGAATTTCTCATCTTGGTTTCAAGGTCATGTCTTGACATGGACTTACATGAAGTCTTGCCCTTGATAACTTACTCAATGCCAAGCTTGCCATGGACTTATATGATATCTTGATTAATGCCAAGCTTGCCTTGGACTTACATGATATCTTGATCAATGCCAAGCTTGCCTTAGACTTACATGATATCTTGATCAATGCCAAGCTTGCCTTGCACTTACATGATATCTTGATCAATGCCAAGCTTGCCTTGGACTTACATGATATCTTGATCAATGCCAAGCTCGCCTTGGACATACATGATATCTTGATCAATGCCAAGCTTGCCTTGGACTTACATGATATCTTGATCAATGCCAAGCTTGCCTTGGACTTCCATGATATCTTCATCAATTCCAAGCTTGACTTGGACTTACATGATATCTTGATCAATGTCAAGCTTGCCTTGGGCTTACATGATATCTTGATCAATGCCAAGCCTGCCTTGGACTTACATGATATCTTGTGTGGTATATCGGGTATCCTGGGGAATTCATATTCAATCGGGGCTTGCTCATGTTTAATCTCTTTGTTCAAAAAAATGATAGGCATTAAAAAATAGCAATGTATATTATACTAAGCAATTCAATGATAGTAATCATAAAGCTTAGAAATCATACAAACTTACCTCAATATTCAAAATGTAGGGAGATGTGCAATTTAGTCCTCGACTTTGTTCTTGCCTCGGTTTCGATCGGTGCTTCTTTTTTCTTGATCTATAATCATGAAATTCATTCATTTAGATTTCATATGATTACAATACATCAAATTCTTCACTTGGGCAAAACGACCATTTTGCCCTTGTACATTGGCAAAATTATGATTTTGCCCCTAAGCCCGTAAATTATTATTAAACACATTTCCTCAACAATTAAGTCTAGTTGAACCTTTATTCCTCTTACAACAACCCACAAATATAGCTATTTCATGCATTTATTACCAAACTATAATAATTACATCTTAGTCTCATTTAGGTGTTTTCACAACAACACCTTTCACAAAAGTTGTTTCACATCTCCTCAACATTTATTTTCTTCCATAAAAACTCAGTTAACAACATAAATACTCTCATGGCAAGTCCTTGTACTTTCAACCATATCACGAATTAGTCCCCTTATTAGCTAGATTAAGCTTTGGGGGCTCCAAAAACACAAAAATCACCAATTAAAACCACCTAAATCACTTACTTGAATGAGAGTTGAGTGGCTGAAAGTTTGAAGCTCCAAGAGCTCTATTTCCTCTTCAATTTTTGGTGGAAAGAGATGAGTGAATAGTGAAATATGATAACATCTTTTATTTCTTTTATTTTATTCATGCTATCACCTAATTTCCACCAAATTGACTATCATTTAATGCTCTTGTCCCCCTATTTTGCTTGTATGGCCGATCAACTCATGAAGGATGGCCTAATTTCATTCTAAAATCCTTCTAATTACAATCTATAGCTATTTGTTACCCCTACCTTAAAAATAGAACTTTTGCATCTCATGCGATTTAGTCCTTTTTCTCAATTGGTCATCCTATTAGTAAAATTAAGGCACCAAAATTTCTATATAATCATATGGTGACACTACAGCACATAAAATAGTACTAAAATAATTCTCCTCAACCTCGAATTAGTGGTCTCGAGACCACTATTTCGACTAGCCCCAAATTTAGGCTGTTACAACTCTCCCCCTTAGGGATTTTTCATCCTCGAAAATCTTACCAGTAAAAAGGTTTGGATATTGGTTTCTCATACTCTCTTCTCGTTCCCATGTAGCTTCTTCTATTCCATGCCTTTGCCACAGAACTTTCACTAAGGCAATACTTTTATTTCTCAATTGCTTGACTTCTCGAGCCAAGATCTTGACTGGTTCTTCACCACAAGTCATGTCAGGGCAGATCTCTATTTCTGATGGAGTAATTATATATGAAGGGTCTAATTTGTAACATCGCAACATTGACACGTGAAAAACATCATGTATCTTCTCTAATTTTTATGGCAACACCAAACAGTAAGCTACCGGGCCAAGTCTCTCAGTAATCTCGTAAGGTCCAATGAAACGTGGACTCAACTTACCCTTCCGGCCAAATCTGAGAACTTTTCTCCATGGTGACACTTTCAAGAAAACTTTATTCCCGATTTGGTACCCGATCTCTTTCCTCTTTAAATCCGTATAGGATTTCTGTCTGTCTGATGAGTTTTTAAACATTCTCGTTTCACTTTTACTTTTTCTTCAGCTTCTTTAACCAAATCAACCCCATGAATTTGGTTTTCCTTGAGTTCATCCAAAATAAAGGGTTCTCAGACTTACGCCCATATAGAGCCTCATAAGGCGCCATCTTTAAGCTCGACTGAAAGCTATTATTGTAGAAAATTCTACCAATGAAAGAAACTTTTCCCAGCTGCCTTGGAATTCTAAAACACAACATCTAAGCATGCCCTCGAGTACTTGAATTAACCTTTCTGACTGACCGTTAGTTTAAGGGTGAAAAGTTATGCTAAAACTCAATTTTGTTGTAACATCTTAGATTAGGGGTTATGTGTTTGTACATAATTCATGAGTAGTAGGTTTTGGCAGTGTTTGGAAGTGAATTAAGGGTTTTAAAATCCTAGGATGGAAGAGAAAGCTTTGGACAATTATTGGTTTTAAATTAAAATAAGAAGTGATGTGGAAAAGTGGCAAGGGCGCCACCTAAGGTGCAAGGGTTATGGCATCAAGTGAAGCACTTTGAGGAAGAAGTTCAATCCCATTGTGTGCATTTTGCTTAATTTTATGAAATAGCATGTTTATTTGTGATATGTGGCATGCAATTTTAGAACCTTGAAATGTAAGGAAATGTATGGAAATGTATGGAAATGTAAGGAAATGTATGGAACTGTAAGGAAATGTATAGAAATGTATGGAAATGTATGGAAATGTAAGGAAATGTATGGAAATGTAAGGAAATGTAGGGAAATGTAAGGAAATGTAGGGAAATGTCCTGGAAATGTAAGAAATGATCTAAAAATGTTAAGTTTCAAAAAGAGGAAAGTGAACATTTTGAAAACTTGGAAATGTTAAGTTAAAAGAGGAAAGTGAACATTTTGGAAATGCTAAATTAAAAAGAGGAAAGTGAACATTTATGGAAACTAGGAAAATGATTTAGAAATGAGTCAAAAGAGGAAAGTGAACATTTATGGAAACTAGGAAAATGATTTAGAAATGATTCAAAAGAGAAAAGTGAACATTTCTGGAAACTAGGAAATGTAAGGAAATGACAAGTTTAAAGAGCCAAACGAAAATTTTTGGAAACTTAGAAATGACTTAGAAATGTCGAGTTTTAAAGTTTAAAAGAGGAAATTAAGGCAAGGTGGCCTTAAGAGAAAAGTATGTGAAATTTGACACACAAACAAAGCTTGGAAAAGTGGCTCAAGATGCCACTTAGGGCCTCTGAAATGGCGCCACATGCAAGTGTATTTGGGCTGTGGATCGAGTCACTTAGGAAGCAAATAAAAAGAAGTTTTATTTTGCTACAAAGAGCGAGAGGTGGACGGCATGAGGGCTCTTAAAAGTGGAGTTTTATTTCCTTTAGAATTTCGACTAAATAGGAGATAAATAATAGATTTAATTATCATTATTTTAGGAGATAATTGTTGGATTAATTCTTTTAATAAAGTGATAATTCAAAGGATAAAGTTATCAAAATAGAAGAGTGGTGGCCAAGTAAGGGATTACGAGTAGTAAATTCGGCTATAAAAGGAAAAGAGAGGCCATTCAAAGATTATTTTCTCTTCCTTGATAACCTCTGCCAATTCTCTTAAGCAACTATTCTTTTCTTCTTCATTCTTCTCCTCTCAATATTTCAAGAGCCGAAACCTATGTGACTACTCTCTAGGTCTTAAGCCGAATCTTTGAGGACTTAAGAAAAGGGGGCTTTCGATTACAAAGATTAAGGGTAAGGTCAGTAGTTATCGATTTCCATTCTTTTCTTCTAAGATTAAAGTCAAACTAGGAAATCTAACCCCATTATTGTGTTAGTCGAAACTTGGAAAGAAGGCTCTTCGAGATTTACTAAGTGTCGACTACAAGGAAGGAGAAGTTCTTTTCCGAAGGTACACCATAGGCGCGTGTTCCTAGTTATTCGGTGAATTTTGGGATTTAAAATCCACAAGGTATGACATGCGAATATTCGCCAAGGCCTATTTTGGTGTTTTAGATCTAGTTCATATTTATTCAAAAGTCAAACTAATTTGTTAAAGTGATTTAAAGCTTTGCGAATACAAGAAAGAGTATAGTGAAGATTTGACTTTTGGCACCAAGGTAAGTTTTAGTGTACTAATCCTACTAGGATTTGGATTTATGGTAGAATGGCTTACTAAGTATTAAATGATTGATTAAATGTAGAGATTTAAGATCTAAGGCATTAGATCAAGCTTTTCGGGATTTGGATTGGAAACCTTAATTAATCAAAAAATTCCCACACTATATCATAATATGTTTTATGGCTACATTTAATTAATATATGTGATATTAAGAATATGAAAGTGGCTAAGGTACCATGTTACGGTACAAAGTACTGTGCAGTTCCTACTCCTACTAGGATTATGAAATATGTTAATTGTAACATGAGAATAAGAATAAGAATGTGAACTCTGGCATATTTATGCATATTACTATTACATGGGGCATATGGGTTTATTTTTTTGGGGAAGTGAATGTGGTGACCTAAGACCACAAACACGGTGACCTAAGACCGTGATATCTGAATGTGGTGGCCTAAGACCACGATGAATCTGAATGTGGTGACCTAAGACCACGAAATCTGAATGTGGTGACCTAAGACCACGAATGCGGTGACCTAAGACCGCGATATGGAGTGTAGCGGAAGGAGGGTCGACTTAGTAGTCCCCACTTGCATGTGTTGGTACGGGGAGTGTAGCGGATGGCTTAATAGGTTTGGGTTTTGGGAATGCATCATAATTTGTATGCTATGATATGAGTGTGTAATAATTGTTATGCTCGATTCGATTATGATTTAGTCTTGTGTACACATTGAGTCTGTTGACTCACCCTGCTGTGGGATTACTTTTCGGTGACGACGGTGATGGATCGGTACAGATGATTAGTGGAGGCCATGTGAAGTTGATTTCTTTTATTTAGACTATTTTATTTTAAGTATTTTGAATTTAAATTTGGGAATTATTTGATGTAATAAGGCCTTAGTAGAATTATTTTATTCTGCTTTTTATTTGTTAAGCTTACAAACTTTTACTTATTAAAAGATTAAGTAAATCTATTTTTAAAACAAAGCCCAAATGTTTTGTCACCTAAAGTAAAGGATTTTTAACAATGAATTAAACTTGTTTTCATCTCAAGCCCAACCCAAAACGATCTTTCTTCCAAATCACACAAGTTTTTCCTAAGTAACAAAAGAATTTGAAACGGTTTACACCGGGGAACATACCAGATCTGGTCAAGGCTCGTGGGCCAGGTTTGGGGTGTTTCATTTGTACCCAAGGCTTCTTGCAACTTCTTCCAAAATCTGGATGTGAATCTCGGATCTCTATCCGATATAATCGATAAAGGAACTCCGTGGAGCCTTACTATTTCTGAAATATACAAGTTTGCCAACTTGTCAAGGGAGTAATCCACTCGTATGGGTATAAAATGAGCTGACTTCGTAAGTCTATCAATCACTACCCACATAGCATCTTTCTTGCTTGGCGACGATGGTAAACCTGTTACGAAATCCATGGTGATACGGTCCCATTTCCATTCGGGGACTAAGACAAGCTGAAGTAAACCCGAAGGCACTTGGTGTTCAGCCTTTACTTGCTGACAAATAAGACATCTTGAAAAGAACTCTGAAATATCTTTCTTCATTTTTGGCCACCAATACTGTTGCTTCAAGTCACTATACATCTTTGTACTTCCCGGATGTATAGACAAACATACCTTATGTGCTTCGTACAAATTCTCTGAATAAGCCCTTCTTTCCTCGGTACACAAACTCTATCTCTAAACATCAAGTATCCATCAGAATTAATCCGAAAGTTAGATTCAGCATCTGACTCGCATTGAGCTCTCTTGACTTGCAACTCACTATCTTCTTTCTGAGCCTCAAAGATCTCTCGAAGAAAGATTGGTCTAGCTCTCGACTCAACTAAAAGGGAGCCATTGTCGGATAAGGATATCCTTGAATTTAATGCTCTTAAAGTAAATAGAGACTTCCTGCTCAAAGCATCGGCGACTACATTCGCCTTTCCTGGATGATAGTCGATGACCAACTCATAGTCTTTTATCAACTCTAACCATCTTCTTTGTCTTAAGTTCAACTCTTTCTGCGTCATCAAGTACTTCAGACTTTTGTGATCAGTAAAAATCTGACATTTTTCACCATATAAATGGTGTTTCCAAATCTTAAAAGCGAAGACTATGGTGGCCAATTCCAGATTATGCGCCAGATAATTCTTTTCATGAGGCTTCAACTGTCTAAAGGCATAAGCAATCACCTTGCCTTCTTGCATGAGTACACAGTCCAATCCATTTAAGGATGCATCACTGTAGATTACAAATTCTTTCCCTGATTTGGGTTGTACCAAAACTAGAGCTTCTGTCAACACTGTTTTCAACTTCTTGAAACTTTGTTGGCATCGTTCTGTCCACTCAAACTTTACATTTTTCTGCAACAGTTTAGTCATCGGGGTTGCGATCATGGAAAACCCCTTGACAAATCATCTGTAGTAGTCAGCTAGGCCCAGAAAACTTTTAATCTCCGTAATGTTCTTAGGCGTCTTCCAGTCCATTATGGCCGAGATCTTACTGGAATCAACTCAGACTCCATCCCTCAAGATAATATGTCCCAGGAATCCTACTTCCTTGAGCCAAAATTCAGTTTTACTAAATTTGGCATACAGCTGATTCTCTCGCATGATCTGTAAAACTGTCTGTAGGTGTTCAGCATTCTCTTTCTCATCTTGGGAATAAATCAGTATGTCGTCAATAAAAATGACTACAAACTTGTCGAGGTATGGTCTAAAGATGCGGTTCATTAAATCCATGAATACCGCAGGAGCATTGGTCAACCTAAAAGGCATGACTAAAAATTCATAATGCCCATACCTCGTTCAAAAGGCCGTCTTGGATATATCTGAGTCTTTCACTCTCAACTGGTAGTACCCTGATCTCAAGTCTATTTTGGAGAACACAGTCGCTCCTTTCAATTGATCGAACCGATCATCAATCCTAGGCAATGGGTACTTGTTCTTTACTGTTACTTTATTAACCTGACGGTAATCTATGCACAATCTCATGATACCATCTTTCTTATTCACAAATAAAACTGGGGCACCCCATGGTGAACAACTTGATCTTGCAAAGCCCTTATCTGTCAACTCTTGCAACTGTAACTTCAACTCTTTCAACTCTATTGGAGCCATTCTGTAAGGAGTAATGGATATCGGTAAAGTATCGGGAGCTAGTTCAATGCTGAACTCAATCTCTCTAACTGGCGGTAGTCTGGGTAATTCTTCAGAAAATACATCCACGTATTCACATACTACCGTTACTGACTCAATTTTTAGCTCTGTCTCCTTATCATTCAACACAAAGACCAAATATGATTCACACCCTTTTCTTAAACATCTCCGTGCCATCATATGGGAAATTATCACTGGCGGTTTATCTTGTTCATCTGATTCAACATGAAGAGTATCCCCATTCTCACATCTCATCTCAATGCATTTCTTCCCATAATTAACAATTATATTATGAGTAGTCAACCAGTCCATTCCAAGAAGGAGGTCGAATTCATCAAATTTTCTTTAAAGCAATGACCTCTAATCATCAATGGATAACCTTTACAAACTTTATTAACTAACACACTCTTGCCTAATGGATTAGACACCTTAATTACAAATTCGGTAGTATCTATAGGCACGCTCAAATTGGATGCTAATTTCATGCAAATGTAAGAGTGCCTGGATCCGGGATCTATTAAAGTAATAACTTTAGTATTGTAAAGAGAAAAGGTACCCGTAATAACATCAGGAGAAGACGCCTCTTCACGAGCGTGAACGGCATAAGTCCTTGCAGGCACTCTACCCTCGGGTCTCACGGCCTGGTCTCTCGGGTTACCTCTTTCACTTGCCCCACTTCTCAGGTTTCTCTGCGGTCTCCCTCTGACCATACTCCCAGATTTTGGGTCCTAAGATCTTTCTTCTTTCGTCATCTCGGGACAATCTTTTATATAGTGGTCTTGCGAATCACATCTAAAACATGCATTTTCATGTTCCCGACATTCTCCCAGATGGCATCTGCCACACTGTGGGCATTCAGATTTGTCGGATCTAAAATTCCCGACACTTGCAACTGAAGTTGTCTGTGCTTTGTTCCCTGAATACTGTTTACTTTTGTCCTTCTTGGAAAACCCAGTGGAAGTAGCTGATCGGGTAGGGAAATCTTTTGACTTCTTGGGTGAAGATTGGAATGACTTATTCCACGGTCTCTTTCTAGAGTCACGAGACTCCATTTCAAACTTATTCTTCTCTTTTATTAGCTCTTCGGCTTTACAAGCTCTTTCCACTAACATGACAAATTCTTTTAATTCTAGGACAGCAACAACCAGTTCGATGTCCCCATTCAACCCGTCTTCAAACCTTTTACTCATAATAGCCTCTGTGGATATACATTCACGAGCGTACTTGCTAAGTCGTACAAACTCACGCTCATAATCTGTCACCGACATCTTGCCTTGCTTCAGCTCTAGGAATTCCTTTCTCTTCTGGTCTACAAACCTCTGGTCGATAAACTTTTTCTTAAACTCTTCTTGGAAGAATTCCATCTAACCCTTTCCTCAGTACAACCGACACAAGGGTGTTCCACCATTAGTAGCGAATCTCTTAAAGAGAGATTACACACTTCATGCATTCTTCGAGGTACATGACAACTCATTAAATACCTCGATGGTATTTTTGAACCGATTCACTCTTTCTGGATCATCCTCTTTTTTGGCCCAAATTCTTCTGCCCCATGCTTCCTGATCCTATCAATTGGGGGTTTACCTCCTCCTACCACCTCTAATACTTGAGGGGCCATTGGAGTAGCTTGTGGAATAGGTAGGGGTGGAGGGGGTTGTGCGTTGGGGTTCGCCCGAATGAACTCTATATACCATGTGTTCATCATGTGGAGGAAGGCTTCTCTAGCCTCTTCTCCAACCCTTTGACTCACCATAGTGGGTCTATTCTCATTTTCTCTCGGCACTGTCCCTTCAGCGGGAGTCGACACATTACTTTCTACATCATCTGCCACTTTCCCTTCGGAATCCATTTCTATATGTATAAACATAATTTAAAATCATCAGGAGTCATCACACTATCACTATAGAAACATTCTTACGTATGGCATGTATAGCTAGACTCATGCTCATGCTACGTTAGTCCTAGAACTGACTAAATCGTAGCTCTGATACCACTAAATGTAAAACCCCGTTATTCGAGACTGAAACTAGGTCTGGATACGAGACATTACTATGCTTGAGCTCACTTAAACATGTACTTATGGCTATAAAATTCGTTCCAACTTAAAAATTTCACTTTCTTAGTCAACACATACATTACAAGGGCCTACGAGGCCTTAAACCCGTGTCTGAAAACTTTCAAAACTAAATCAAATAATTCATTTTTGAAGTAGGGTTTACACGCCCGTGTGACTTGGAACACGCCCGTGTACCCTTAAGCACGCCCATACCCTCAAACTGTAGGAGGCTACTAACTAATTTCACACAGCCATGACACGTAGTGGCTTAGACCGTGTGCTAATCCTCGATATCTTGACTAAATTTGCAGTGCAGGCACACGCCCATGTCCAACCTGTGTAGAACACGGTCTATACACACGTAGTGGAATTTACCTGTGGCCTATTTTGATTAATAATACTAAGGTGTAGGGTTAACACGGCCTTGACACGCGCCTGTGTGTCCAACCATGTGGGCACTTATAGGTTATTTACCAAGCCGTCAGCCACCCTGAACTGAAGATCATATCCATACACAATTCAACGATGCGATAACAACTCAATTTTATGAATAATACTACATGCTTCATTGATCTTAATAAACATACATACTTACTCAAATTTGGCCAATCACTTAGCCATATACAAAAGAATAATAAACTTGATAGCCTTTACAAAGGCCCTTCTAGAAACATGAAAAAATGAATGTTTCCTACACATGTCATACTAAGTAAAGTAACTTGGCTATACCAAAATAAGAGTTGATAGTGTGCTACGAGCTCTGACTCCGATGATCCACTAATTAGCTTGGCGAGACTACATAGAAAGAAATAATCAAATATGTAAGCATTTAGCTTAGTAAGTTTGCATGTAAAACACATGTCAATAAGCTTGCTTAATAAGAACCCTTTAGCATAACAATAGTATTGTAATTTCAGCTCTAAAGCTTACTTACTCATACTTGGTTCTTACATGTCTCATGATGCTCATTATACTCATTTTTGTAAAGTAAACATGATACCTGTGTCACCTGATCACATTGATCATCGTACTTAAACAATAATCATTATGATCTCTAATTCTTCATTCATAACATGAGTAATATTTAATTCATTTTGATGCTAGCTTTGCTTTCTTAGCCCTCTTGTTACCTCATTATTAACCTTACTTGTTTGTCCGATAAACTTCTACGAATACGCGAGGATACTAGATCTCTTCGCACTTAACATGCCACCAAAGTCATATCTTAGGCATGGTTCTCATCTTGGTTTCAAAGCCATGTCTTGACATGGACTTACATGAAGTCTTGCCCTTGATAACTTACTTAATGTCAAGCTTGCCATGGACTTATATGATATATTGATCAATCCCAAGCTTGCCTTGGACTTACATGATATCTTGATCAATGCCAAGCTTGCCTTGGGCTTACATGATATCTTGATCAATGCCAAGCTTGCCTTGCACTTACATGATATCTTGATCAATGCCAAGCTTGCCTTGGACTTACATGATATCTTGATCAATGCCAAGCTTTCCTTGGACTTACATGATATCTTGATAAATTCCAAGCTTACCTTGGACTTACATGATATCTTGATCAATGCCAAGCTTGACTTGGACTTACATGATATCTTGATCAATGTCAAGCTTGCCTTGGACTTACATGATATCTTGATCAATGCCAAGCCTGCCTTGGGCTTACATGATATCTTGTGTGGTATATCGGGTATATTGGGAAATTCATATTCAATCAGGGCTTGCTCATGTTTAATCTCTTTGTTCACAAAAACGATAGGCATTACAAAATAGCAATGTATATTATACTAAGAAATTCAATGATAGTAATCATAAAGCTTAGAAATCATACAAACTTACCTCAATATACAAAATGTAGGGAGATGTGCAATTTAGTCCTCGACTTTGTTCTTGCCTCGGTTTCGATCGGGGCTTCTTTTTTCTTGATCTATAATCATGAAATTCATTCATTTAGATTTCCTATGATTACAATACATCAAATTCTTCACTTGGGCAAAATGACCATTTTGCCCTTGTATATTGGCAAAATTACAATTTTGCCCCTAAGCCCGTAAATTATTATTCAACACATTTCCTCAACAATTAAGTCTAGCTGAACCTTTATTCCTCCTACAAAAACCCACAAATCTAGCTATTTCATGCATTTATTACCAAACTATAACATTTACATCTTAGTCTCATTTAGGTGTTTTCACAACAACACCTTTCACAAAAGTTGTTTCACATCTCCCCAACATTTATTTTCTTCCATAAAAACTCAGTTAAGAACATAAATACTCTCATGGCAAGTCCTTGGACTTTCAACCATATTACAATTTAGTCCCCTCATTAGCTAGATTAAGCTTTGGGGACTCCAAAAACACAAAAATCACCAATTAAAACCACCTAAATCACTTACTTGAATGAGAGTTGAGTGGATGAAAGTTTGAAGCTCCAAGAGCTCTATTTCCTCTTCAATTTTCGGTGGAAAGAGATGAGTGAATAGTGAAATATGATAACATCTTTTATTTCTTTTATTTTATTCATGCTATCACCTAATTTCCACCAAATTGACTATCATTTAATGCTCTTGTCCCCTATTTTGCTTTTATGGTAGGTCAACTCATGAAGGATGGCCTAATTTCATTCTAAAATCCTTCTAACTACAATCTATGGCTATTTGGTACCCCTACCTTAAAAATAGAACTTTTGCATCTCATGCGATTTAGTTCTTTTTCTCAATTGGTCATGCTATTAGTAAAATTAAGGCACCAAAATTTCTATATAATCATATGGTGACACTACAACACATAAAATAGTACTAAAATAATTCTCCTCAAGCTCGAATTAGTGGTCTCGAGACCACTGTTCTGACTAGCCCCAAATTCGAGCTGTTACAGAAATTGAATAAGTTCTATATACGAGAATGAATTTGGGACAATCTTGTAATCTTTGGCTTATACTTGTGATGTGTAAAAATGTAATAGATCTGCCATTGTTAAATCAAGAATATTGTGGTAGTTTATAATATGATATGTGTTTAAAGATGCATGGTTGATGTTGTTACTTATTTACATGCAACTTACTAAACTTTATGCTTAATCCCTTTCCTTTTAATTTTCTTATAGCATCGCTAAGCTAGCTCGGGGATCAAAAGACGTCGGAGGCTCGATCACACTATCAATCTGAACATTTGGTATAGTTAAATTTATCATTTTTAGCATGGCATGTATAAGGACTTGGTCTTTTGTCAAGTGTCATATTGTTTTGGCCAAATGTGTTGGCTCATCTTAAAGATTGATTCATTTTGTATAAGGCCATGGATGATGGCTAATACTTGTTATTGATATATGTAAATAATGATGTTTTTCGTGAATGTGCAATTTGCATGGTGAATTATATGGGGTGTTAATGCATGAATAAGTAAGTTGCATGATTGGATTGATAAAATATGTGATAAGTTTTGCATGTGAATAGAGTGTAGTGGCCTTGATGTGTGTATGTCTTGATGTGGCTTATGTTGGTGCAAGTAAGGGTGGCAAAAGGGCTTGGTAGATAGCCTTGTTTCTGTCCACACGGATAGACACACGGGCATGTGTCTAAGCCATGTGTGACACACGGTATGCCCCATGGGCTTGTAGTCCAGCTGTGTGTTCCCCTACACCTTAACTTGGTAAAAAAAATTCCCAGTAGTAACCACACGGGCTAAGACATGACCGTGTGTCTCAACCGTGTGGAAGATACGGCCATAGGACATGGGTATGTGCCCAGGCCGTGTGAAGTCTACACCTTGAATGTGAAATTTAAAATTTCCACACGGCCTAGCACACGGGCGTGTGCCTTGGCCTTGTGACCCTAAGATGCTGCTAAAGTCAGAAACAGAATGTCTAGGTTTTTACACACAAGCTAAGACACGGTGTAACACCCCATACCCGTGTTCGACGCTCGGACAAGATACAAGGCATTACCGAACTTAAACAAAAACCTTTATACAAAACCGACTATAAAATTTCATTCAATTTAACATTCCTCATTCACATGCAAATCGCCCCTTACATGGGCCCACAAGGCCCAAAACAAACATTGAGAACTGTTCGAGACTAAACTGAGAACTTAGGAAACTTTAAGAAGACTTAGAAAATTTTTCATCAAAACAGGGGTCACACGTCTTTGCTGCTTGGGACACGCCCAAGTGGGTAGGCCGTGTGGTCATACACACCCATGTCCTTAGCCCGTGTGACTCTCTATTTATGACATCATCAACAAAATTGGGTCACTCGCCCGTGTGCTTAGGCCATGTGGTGAATTAAATTCTGAAAAGTAAATGCAGACTTCACACGCCCTGGGCACACGCCCATGTCCCTGGGTCGTGTTCGCCACATGGCTAAGACACACGGCCGTGTCTCTGCCCATGTGGCCAAGAAAATGGCTATTTTCTAGACTATTTGGCACCCTTATTTGCACATACTTAAACACATCTTCAATCCATCCATCCCAAACACACATAACCACATCACATAAAATCTTTAGTATAAGCACACATGTATAAATAGGCATTACAACTCATTAACCAATATGAACCAACAGATGGCCAAATTAAGATCTGCTAATTTTCCTTGACTCTAGACTCACATATCTTCTTACCATAAAATTTCTAGAATTTTTAGTTCAACCAATCAATACAGTTTATTCTTTAAAGTTTCCCTATTTCGATGTCTGATAGTCCGACCCCTCTTCACAAAAACATTATTTTCTTATTGCAAAGAACTCTAAAGACGTTCCCATTTGTTTCTCTTGAAAATAGACTCATTAAGAAATTCAAACATATAAATTTTATCCCTTGATTAGTTTTGTACAATTTTAATGAATTTCCAAATTCAAATTAGGGATTGTGAAATCATTCTAACATTGTCTTATAAAATTCAAATATCTCATAATTCTTTTGCTTACACTGTCTCTTTTATGTGAAAATAGACTCAATAAGCTTTAATTTCATATCTTATTCAACTTCTAATTCAATTTCCACCATTTTTGGTGAATTTTCAAAGTGATTCAACTCATTTGTCCAAACTATTTTATTGCTAATTTTACTCTATCATGTTTTCTTTATATTAATTCTCATTTACACACTTATAATACTAAAGCATATCCATAGTTAGCCATGCCAATAGCTAGTCATCATCAAATATTTACATGCCATTCATTGGCCAATTTAACTTACACATCAAAAACAAAAACTTGAACATTTCATTTCTCAATTTAATTTTGCTTAAAAGTCTCACACATGATCACAATCCACATTTCCCACATAGTCTTACATCATAAGCATGGACTTAGCTCTTTGTCATTTATGCATAAACTTAGCTCTTTGTCATTAATGCATAAACTTAGCTCTTTATCATTGATGCATAAACTTAGCTCTTTGTCATTGATGCATAAACTTAGCTCTTTATCATTGATGCATAAACTTAGCTCTTTGCCCGTTGAACTAATCAATATATCAGAGGATACTCATCACATCATACATGTATCACGATGCCAATGCCATATCCAAGATATGTTCTTACATGGGATCACCTCTTGATGCTGATGTCATATCCCAAATATGGTCATAAACGGGATCTTCTTTGGGTGCCGAAGCCATGTCCCAGACATGGTCTTATACGCGACCTTCCTTATTCAATGTTGATGCCATCTCCCAGACATGGTCTTATACCGGATCTACATTTGGTGCCGATGCCATATTCCAGACATGGTCTTATATAGGACCTACATTCGGTGTTGATGCCATGTCCTAGACATGGTCTTATACAGGACCTTCCTTATCTCATGTTGTGACATTAGTATCCTTACTATTCTGAATGTTCAACCGGGACTTCAACTTAACATAATTTCATCATACTCTCATCGAGGCATCATTAGTCGATTTCATAGAAATAATATTCATTTCACATAATATTTAGAAATTAAAAATATAAAAACATTATGTAGCTTTAATTTCACACAAACTTACCTCGATACCAAAATGGCAAGAGAGACCTAACCATCGCTTACTCGTCCCCCCGTGTTCTAAGTCCGAACCTCATTTTCTTTGATCTATAACATCACATTTAACTTACTTATTAGTCACATTATTCATTGTGACCCAAAAATCATACTATGATAAAATTACGTTCTTACCCCTAAACTATATCATATTACACTTTTACCCTTAGGCTCGTAAAATAATTTTTATTCGATTTCCTTGTATTTTAGCCTAGCTAAACCATTTTCATAACTATAGCAATCCACAATTTGCATTCATTCACACATTTTCATACATTTTTCATCTTTTTACAAATTAGTCCTTTTATGCGATTTCATCAAAAATCACTTAGTAAAAGTCGTTTACTACGCACCGAGCATTCATAGTCTACCATTAGACATCAAAGCACATGCATGTCATCCAGGGTTAAATTTTTAAACAAAAACCCTAGCTCAAAATAATGGTAGAAATAACTAAACCGAGTTACAGAGATCTCAAAAATGTAAAAAACATTAAAAACGGGGCTTGGATGCACTTACTATTGAGCTTGAAAGCTTGGAAAACCTAGCCATGGCTTCCCCCATGCTAAATTCAGCCAAGGAAGATGATGGACAAAGGTTTTTGGCTTTTATTTTGTCTTTTAGTCCATTTAATTACCAAATTACCAAAATGCCCCTAACTTAAAAATATCCTATTTCACTTATCTAATGTCCATTTTTGTCCAACAATTTAACCAATGGTCTAATTTCCATTTAAGGACCTCCAATTTAAAATTTCATAGAAATTGGACACCTCTAACATGTGGAACTCAACTTTTGCACTTTTTACAATTTAGTCCTTTTGAATAAATTGAGTGCCCTAACGTCGAAATTTTTGAACGATATTTTCACGGAATCTTTCCGTGAAATCATAGACCATAAAAATATAATAAGAATAAGATTTTTCCTCATCAGATTTGTGGCCCCAAAACCACTATTCTGACTAGGCCCAAAATTGTGCTATTATAATTCTCCCCCTCTTTAGGGATTTTCATCCCCGAAAATCTTACCAGAAGAAGTTGCTTTCAACTCTTCTGAAACACTTTCACGAATCTTTTCAGAATTAAAAATCGATTTAATCTCATATATCTCTTTCCAATATCCTTTAAACTTTAGCACATAGTGCCGAAGTACACCGTCAAAATCTAAACTACCCTCTTAAACTTATCATTGATATAAAAACAAATTATTATGCCAACATGCAATTGCATACTCAGAGTATGGCTCATCCCATAATTGCGATGTAACTTCCGGATCTCTATCCGACATAATGGAACTAGCACTCTGCATAATCTAATAATCTCAGAAACATATTACTAGGCTAATTTATCAAATAAGAAATATGTACATAATGAAATGATCATATGGATCTTTCTTTGTCAAATGATCAACCACAAACCAATTAACATCTTACTTTTTGGGGATAATGACTATCCCGATATAAAATCTACGGTAACTCTATCTGATCATCACTCCCTTACCATCACTGACGATATTAGTCCTACATATACTTGATTTCGGCTTACTTGCTAGCAAATAGACATCTGAACATAAAGTCAAAAATATCGTGATACATACTCAATCACCAGAACATCTACTCCTATAACTGCACATTTTATTATTCTTGGATGAATCGACGAGCTACTGCTGAGTCTCGTACAAAACTTCTGTACAAACTCTAGGTTACCCAATACACGAATTCTATCTCAGAATAATAATAATAACAGGAATCAGGTCCAACCTAAAATTCGGAATAGAAAGTCGTTTCATAATGTACTCGTTTAGTTCACCACTTTCTATCACATCTCTGAGCTTCTCAATTCACAAAGAAAGAATCGCTTAAGCTTTTAACTTAGCTAGAACTAGTCCATCATCAAATAAGATCAATCAAATAACTAGTACTCATAAAAATAAACAAAAATTTTTCATTCAAGCATCTGTAACCATACTTGCTTTTTAAAAGGTAAGTCGATAATTACTCACAACCTTTTAACATCTCAAAACATTTACGTTGTCTTAGTTTTATATCTTTCTGCGACATTAGATACTTTAACCCATTAGGATTAGGAAGCATATGACACTTTTTGTCGAACATATGAAATCATCCAGTTCACAACATAGATATAAAAGTTGATGTCTCTAAAGCATTAGTTGAACAGTTCTTTTTCATGTGACTTTAACCGTCTGAAAGTGAAAACTGTAACATCCCAAACTCGGTCCAAACATCATGACCGAATCTGGCATGTCACTGGAAAGGAGTTTTATAAAATATCGTGAACTTCAGAAAACATCCAGTTATTATCCTTAGTCTAGTGTTTCAAATGAGAACTCACGATTCGTTTAGGTTATAATTTAAATCGTCGATTCTTAGTGTTTAGGTGACTTTTGAAACACATGCTATTACACCTCATCAGGCTAGAGAATTTGCCGAAAGAAAATCCATTTATAGAAGAGAATCGTTACTTAAGTTGAATGAAAAACTTTGTTCGCGTTTAGGTGAAAACATCATATTAATTAACTAATGTGTAGAGCGTCTAAAACTTTAAATCGAATATTTAAACCAGATTAATCGTGGCCTTATTACAACATAAAATCCCGAAAATTTGAAGACAAAATAAAGTTCTAATTTTAAAAAGAAGAAACTGTGCATGGCCACCTCGTAGTCCTCTCCGGCCCGGTCCATTGTGCTATTTAATACCTGCAAAATGCTAAGCAACGAGGGTGAGTCGAAAGACTCAGTGTGCAATTTCCTATACCATTACTGGGCCTAGCCCATCAACTTACTGTTTGGGCCTTAGCCCCTTTTTACGCCCACTTTGGCTAAACCCTTACAAAATCAAATCTTAGGCCTTAGCCCTATAACACAGCATAATAGATTTCAAATGCACAATGATGCATAACCCAGCCCAACCTAAATTTCCATCCACTACACACCACCCGTTCCTGCCAATCACACCAGTGGGGATTTCTACAATCGACCCTCTATTCGCTACACACCATCGATGGCAGTTGCTGCAGCTAGCTGTTCATCGCCCTTAATATGTGGCCTAGCCATCGAAATCATAATGTGACGTAGTCACCAAAGTATGTGGCAGATCTACTTGAATTAACAATGTAACAAAAGTCACCGGAGTCTGTGGCAGAGCCACCCGAAACACTGCCCCTTTTAACATAATCATATCACCATGTCCATGCAACATGCGATCAATGAATGCAACATATCATATACTACCCCATGGCATACTCAAGATGTTCATATATACACATAATCATATTCGACAATCATTATTCAGCATACTCAGAGAATGAACGTACCTGGTGTCATGAACTTTACCCTTTAAGGGTATATAATGGCTATTACTGCGTTTTCGGCTTATCAACCCACATACATAATCAAATTAATAACATAGAAAGAAGATGTGGAAATTACACACCTGTAAACATGAAGAACTATGCTATCGATCTCGTTAGCACCTTCACTCACAGGGATCACAACGATCTGTTTATCCCTCTCAGAAGCCGGCCCACAACCTGGTGGCCAGTCACGAATGATTGACACAACTCACTTCTTGAACTTAGGGGTAGGGACTGCGATTCTAACCCCCTCCTTTGTTTGGTTAGGATTTGATTCCATGGAAGAGATCTTGGTCAGAAGACCGAGTTAAATCATCGAATAAGATAAGGGTATGATTATACGTTTAACCGAAGAGATTTCCTTACCTAGATCGACAGAATACTGATAGCTTCCGGCTTTGGTTATGAGATCGGTTGAGTACCTATATAAATACCATGTAAGAATCAGTTCTCCAAGAAGGATTGAATCCAAGAAGTGACCCTTTCGGCCAACCAAACAAACAGAAACCTCTTATAGCCTATTCGGCTACCAACACTTACCAACACCCTCTTAGGAACAGGCCACACAAAGAAAAGATGATGAAGATACGTCCTTCTATCACTGACCAATGCCTATGAACACGAGTTAATCTCTTCGATTAGCCATAACAAAAAGAAAGAGAAGTGAAAACGATAACGAAAGCGAAGAAGATCCCTTACCGAACAAGAGTGTACCGCTTAGATGTTCTATGATTGGCTATCAGGAAAGTCGACATAAGGGTGCAGGTTCAGCTAAAGCAAGAAAAGAAATCAAAGAGAATGAATGACCATGAATGGTGATTTAGTCAAGAGAAAAAATGAGGTATGGAATTGGCTTTAGTGATTATCAAACAAAACAACCCCAAGGAAGGAGATGAGAGGTGGGTTTTCGGCTATGAAAACAAACAGAAGAAATATGGAGCACAAAAAAGGGAAAAGAGAACAATAGGTGCTACGGCTTGAGTAGAAAAAAACAAAACAAAAAGAAAAAGAAAAGAACTTGTGAGAACTCGGCAAGGGTTGAAAGCTTGGGGAAACAATGAAGTAATTGAGAAAATAATGAGAAAAATAGAAGAAAAGAATGCCTAACTAGTTTCAGTTAACCAAAGAGGAAATGCCCAAATAGTAGCTTCAGAAATCTCGGCAAACAGAGTAGGAAAATGTGCTAAAAAAAGAGCACACCAAAACCAAAGAAATGAAACCCTTAACACACACCCACTTTGCCAAAAGCATACTAAAGTTTTGGCACCTACCCCTCCATCAAGGCCGAATGCCTAAACCCCCCTACACCACTCAAAATTTCGACTAACACACTACTCACCCCACTTCCCATCCTTCATCTCTGATTTTCTCCTAAATCTCCTCTCATCCACTCATTCGGTTTAGTTTGAATATTTCAAACTCCCCAAATGGCTCTCCACCTCATATTTGAATTGCTTGACCAAGTCTTCCCTCTCTCCTCCAGAATTTGATTACCATCCAAGCACCTCCCTTGCCTAAGCCAAAAAAAAAAAAAAAAATAATGCTCCCTTGAGCTACTTAAGAGATTCAAACCCTCTCCTTTCAGCTTCCTTGTGATGCCACCTCCTGCATGCTAGGTGGCATCTCCTTTCCACTTTACTACTCCGATTCTTGTGTCATCAAACACAAACAAAAACCTTTAAAGCCCGACCCAACCAGTTTCCCCCCTTTAAAGAACCAAAACTTAAAATTTTACCAAGGCTTTTACTCAACCCCGAGCCTTCCCAGGGACCCCAACCACACTCAAACAACATACAAAGCATTCCAAGCACACAAATACAAAGTAAATGCAGTGCCCCTAAATCTCGGATGCTACACAAACTGCTTCTTTACATTATTGTATTAAAACATATTCTGATCTATTCAATAGTACATCATTGAAAAATTGCAAATTCCTTACTCAATTTGAATTGAACTCAGAACTAGAGCTTCGGTTAACAATACTTTCAGCTGTTTAGAACTTTGCTAACATGCATAGATCAATCAAATTTTCATAAATGTGATGACTTTATCAATCGGTACAGCTTTAACTCATAATAACATCATTCAATTAGAACAATCCAATAGACATATCTCTGTATCATACTTTCCAGAGTATAATTTTCTTCATTCAGACTATCCGTCTATATACTCGTGAATGTACAAAATTCATTACTATACTCTAGGATACTTTAAATACACATAACTCAATTGAATCGAATAGCCGAGACTAGCTTCTTCTTTTATCTGTGACATTGCATAATCTATGTAATCTTTAAAACATTCGATATTTCTTCTAAAGTTGTTTTCACTTTCCAACTATTCTCATCTCTCAGATACATTACTAATTGTTTCATCATTGAACTCTTTTGTTTCACACTTATGAACTTATTCAACGTGATTTTCGTAAAATTTCGTCATAAAGTATCCTAGTAATTGGTGAGGTCGTAAAGCCTCTAACTTGACTCTCATTAATACACACATATGACTTAGCATTCATCATTAATGTAATATCATCATAATCACATAATTCACTTCAGACAATTTAAAATACTTATTCATTTTATGAATATTTTTTGCCATTCACAATGTCAAACAATGAATTTACTTACTAACATTTGTCAAATTAGAGAATGCCTTACGGGTTCGAGTACATCGTTTACTTGATGCCATAGTCCAACTATGGTCTTACACATACACACATGTACTGCCATGGTCCAACCATGGTCTTACATCCATAATTTAGTAACCCAGTTATGGTATTTTCATTTGAAATGCCATAGCCCATATGGTCTTACATTCCATACTTTGCCGTGGTCCAACCATGGTCTTATCCAATCAATTCATTATTGAATGATCGTACTTATATCATGTGTTCTACTTAATTTGATCTTCTAATTCAACTCCCATACTATTATATTATTTGTGGTTTCATAATGTAATCATAAAACAAAACATTATATATTCTTTAATTTAAAATTAAACATGAGATTCAACTATGTGGACATCTTGATTATACATTATTCAAACAAGTGTACATACACACATATTTCGTCTATTGGGTAGGTTTACATATCATTTTCACTTATTCAAATAGGTTGGGCATATATCATCATATACATGCAAGCTAACATGAATGGGCTTATCGCCACATAAACTTTCACTTTATTCCATGTTTCCACATTTCTCAACTCATGGTTATCTCACTTCGTACATTAACACATACATATCATGAACTTCTATTCATCCCTTTCTAAGTTTCGTCTCATCACAAACACATTTCAATCACCTCAATATCTTTTTTCAGCATTATCGAAAATAGCTCGGTTGGAAGTCATATCTAACTTAACAAAATAGTTTTGTTAGAGCCAGGAGATATCACACTATCATGAGTAGTAATATGGCATGTATAGCTAGACTCGCATACGTTAGGTTAGTCCGAGCATCAACTAAACAATAGCTCTAATACCACTAAATGTAACACCCCTTACCCGTGTCTGATGTCGGGACAGGATACGAGGCATTACTAAACTTAAACAAAAACCTTTATACAAAATCGACTATAAAATTTTATTCAATTTAACATTCCTCATTCACATGCAAATTGCCCCTTATATGGGCCTACAAGGCCCAAAACATACATTGAGAAGTGTTCGAGACTAAACTGAGAACTTAAGAAACTTTAAGAAGGCTTAGATATTTTTCATCAAAACAGGGGTCACACTTCTTTGTGGCTTGGGACACGCCCATATGGGTAGGCCGTGTGGTCACACACAGCCTGACTCTCTATTTATGACGTCATCAAAAAATTGGGTCACTCACCCGTGTGCTTAGGCCGTGTGGCAAATTAAATTCTGAAAAGTAAATGCAGACTTCACACGCCCTGGGCACACGCCCATGTCCCTAGGTCGTGTTCTCCACACGACTGAGACACACGGCCGTGTCTCTGCCCGTGTGACCAAGAAAATGGCTATTTTTTAGACCATTTGGCACCCTCATTTATACATACTTAAACACATCTTCAATCCATCCATCCCAAACACACATAACCACATCACATAAAATCTTTAGTATAAGCACACACGTATAAATAGGCATTACAACTCAGTAACCAATATGAACCAACAGTTGCCAATAGACATATCTCTGTATCATACTTTCCAGAGTATAATTTTCTTCATTTAGACTATCCGTCTATATACTCGTGAATGTACAAAATTCATTACTATACTCGAGGATACTTTAAATACACATAACTCAATTGAATCGAATAGCCGAGACTAGCTTCTTCTTTATTTGTGACATTGCATAATCTATGTAATCTTTAAAACATTCTGATATTTCTTCTAAAGTTGTTTTCACTTTCCAACTATTCTCATCTCTGTATACATTACTAATTGTTTCATCATTGAACTCTTTTGTTTCACACTTATGAACTTATTCAACGTGATTCTCGTAAAATTTCGTCATAAAGTATCCCTAGTAATTGGTGAGGTCGTAAAGCCTCTAACTTGACTCTCATTAATACACACATATGACTTAGCATTCATCATTAACGTAATATCATCATAATCACATAATTCACTTTAGACAATTTAAAATACTTAATCATTTTACGAATATTTTTTGCCATTCACAATGTCAAACAATGAGTCAAATTAGAGAATGCCTTACGGGTTTGAGTACATCGTTTACTTGATGCCATAGTCCAACTATGGTCTTACACATACACACATGTACTGCCATGGTCCAACCATGGTCTTACGTCCACAATTTAGTAACCCAGTTATGGTATTTTCACTGAAATGCCATAGCCCAGCTATGGTCTTACATTCCATACTTTTTAGTGGTCTAACCATGGTCTTATCCGTCAATTCATCATTGAATGATCGTACTTATATCATGTGTTCTACTTAATTTGATCTTCTAATTCAACTCCCATACTATTATATTATTTGTGGTTTCATAACAAAATCATAAAACAAAACATTATATATTCTCTAATTTAAAAATTAAACATGAGATTCAACTATGTGGACATCTTGATTATACATTATTCAAACAAGTGTACATACACACATATTTCGTCTATTGGGTAGGTTTACTTATCATTTTCACTTATTCAAATAGGTTGGGCATATATCATCATATACATGCAAGCTAACATGAATGGGCTTATCACCACATAAACTTTCACTTTATTCCATGTTTCCACATTTCTCAACTCATGGTTATCTCACTTCGTACATTAACACTTACATATCAAGCCTTTTGCAAAAAGAGTAGGTAGCGAGTTCATCCCTTTCTAAGTTTCGTCTCATCACAAACACATTTCAATCACCTCAATATCATTTTCAAGATTATCGAAAATAGCTCAGTTGGAAGTCATATCTAACTTAACAAAACAGTTTCGTTAGAGCCAGGAGATATCACACTATCACGAGTAGTAATATGGTATGCATATCTAGACTCGCATACGTTAGGTTAGTCCGAGCATCAACTAAACAATAGCTCTGATACCACTAAATGTAACACCCCTCACCCGTGTCCGACGTTGGGATAGGATACGAGGCATTACTAAACTTAAACAAAAACCTTTATACAAAATTGACTATAAAATTTTATTCAATTTAACATTCCTCATTCACATGCAAATTGCCCCTTATATGGGCCTACAAGGCCCAAAACATACATTGAGAAGTGTTCAAGACTAAACTGAGAACTTAAGAAACTTTAAGAAGACTTAGATATTTTTCATCAAAATAGGGGTCACACTTCTTTGTGGCTTGGGACACGCCCATATGGGTAGGTCGTGTGGTCACACACGGCCGTGTCCTTAGCCTATGTGACTCTCTATTTATGACGTCATCAAAAAATTGGGTCACTCACCCGTGTGCTTAGGCCATGTGGCAAATTAAATTCTGAAAAGTAAATGCAGACTTCACACGCCCTGGGCACATGCCCATGTCCCTAGATCATGTTCTCCACACGACTGAGACACACGGCCGTGTCTCTGCCCGTGTGACCAAGAAAATGGCTATTTTTTAGACCATTTGGCACCCTCATTTATACATACTTAAACACATCTTCAATCCATCCATCCCAAACACACATAACCACATCACATAAAATCTTTAGTATAAGCACACACATATAAATAGGCATTACAACTCATTAACCAATATGAACCAACAGTTGCCAATAGACATATCTCTGTATCATACTTTCCAGAGTATAATTTTCTTCATTCAGACTATCCGTCTATATACTCGTGAATGTACAAAATTTATTACTATACTCGAGGATACTTTAAATACACATAACTCAATTGAATAGAATAGCCGAGACTAGCTTCTTCTTTATCTGTGACATTGCATAATCTATGTAATCTTTAAAACATTCTGATATTTCTTCTAAAGTTGTTTTCACTTTCCAACTATTCTCATCTCTGTATACATTACTAATTGTTTCATCACTGAACTCTTTTGTTTCACACTTATGAACTTATTCAATGTGATTCTCGTAAATTTTCGTCATAAAGTATCCCTAGTAATTGGTGAGGTCGTAAAGCCTCTAACTTGACTCTCATTAATACACACATATGACTTAGCATTCATCATTAACGTAATATCATCATAATCACATAATTCACTTCAGACAATTTAAAATACTTATTCATTTTACGAATATTTTTTGCCATTTACAATGTCAAACAATGAATTTACTTACTAACATTTGTCAAATTAGAGAATGCCTTACGGGTTCGAGTACATCGTTTACTTGATGCCATAGTCCAACTATGGTCTTACACATACACACATGTACTGCCATGGTCCAACCATGGTCTTACGTCCACAATTTAGTAACCCAGTTATGGTATTTTCACTGAAATGCCATAGCCTAGCTATGGTCTTACATTCCATACTTTGCCGTGGTCCAACCATGGTCTTATCCGTCAATTCATCATTGAATGGTCATACTTATATCATGTGTTCTACTTAATTTGATCTTCTAATTCAACTCCCATACTATTATATTATTTGTGGTTTCATAACAGAATCATAAAACAAAACATTATATATTCTCTAATTTAAAAATTAAACATGAGATTCAACTATGTGGACATACTGATTATACATTATTCAAACAAGTGTACATACACACATATTTCGTCTATTGGGTAGGTTTACATATCATTTTCACTTATTCAAATAGGTTGGGCATATATCATCATATACATGCAAGCTAACATGAATGGGCTTATCGCCATATAAACTTTCACTTTATTCCATGTTTCCACATTTCTCAACTCATGGTTATCTCACTTCGTACATTAGCACATACATATCATGAACTTCTATTCATCCCTTTCTAAGTTTCGTCTCATCACAAACACATTTCAATCACCTCAATATCATTTTTCAGCATTATCGAAAATAGCTCAGTTGGAAGTCATATCTAACTTAACAAAATAATTTCGTTAGAGCTAGGAGATATCACACTATCACGAGTAGTAATATGGCATGTATATCTAGACTCGCATACGTTAGGTTAGTCCGAGCATCAACTAAACAATAGCTCTGATACCACTAAATGTAACACCTCTTACCCGTGTCTGACGTTGGGACAGGATACGAGGCATTACCGAACTTAAACAAAAACCTTTATACAAAATCGACTATAAAATTTTATTCAATTTAACATTCCTCATTCACATGCAAATTGCCCCTTATATGGGCCTACAAGGCCCAAAACATACATTGAGAAGTGTTCGAGACTAAACTGAGAACTTAAGAAACTTTAAGAAGACTTAGATATTTTTCATCAAAACAGGGGTCACACTTCTTTGTGGCTTGGGACACGCCCATATGGGTAGGCTGTGTGGTCACACACGGCCGTGTCCTTAGCCTATGTGACTCTCTATTTATGACATCATCAAAAAATTGGGTCACTCACCCGTGTGCTTAGGCCGTGTGGCAAATTAAATTCTGAAAAGTAAATGCAGACTTCACATACAGGCACACGCCCATGTCCCTAGGTCGTGTACTCCACACGATCGAGAGACACTGCACCGTGTCTCTGCCCGTGTGACCAAGAAAATGGCTATTTTTTAGACCATTTGGCACCCTCATTTATACATACTTAAACACATCTTCAATCCATCCATCCCAAACACACATAACCACATCACATAAAATCTTTAGTATAAGCACACACGTATAAATAGGCATTACAACTCATTAACCAATATGAACCAACAGTTGCCCAAATCAAATGACACATACACAATTGACTAAGTCCCTATACATGCCATAGACTCAAAAGTTTTTGCATTCTCTTATACCCAACATGATAGCTTGATAGTGTGATAGCATCTCCGGTGATCTCCAACCCGAGCTAGTATAAAACCTTACATGATACGAGAAAGGAAGGGAAGTAAGCTATAAAGCTTTGTAAGTATGTATGTAAATAATAAAAAATTTATTACCATGCTTTAAACAATCCTTATTTTAAGTTCTCAAGGTAATGCCATCATTATTGCATAAAATTTCTCAATTCACTTATGTTCATCTTGAGCTGTCTACTCAAGTTACAGTCACTAAATTATTTTTATCCAGAGCTACGGAACACTAAATTAAGATCAACTGATTTTTCTTGGATCTAGACTCACATATCTTCTTACCATAAAATTTCCAAAATTTTTAGATCATCCAATCAGTATAGTTTATTCTTTAAAGTTTCCCCTATTTCGCTGTATGAAAGTCCTGACCCCTCTTCACAAAAAAAATTATTTTCTCATTACAAATAACTCGAAGATGTTATCATTTGTTTCTCTTGAAAATAAACTCATTAATAAATTCAAACATATAAATTTTATCCCTTGATTAGTTTTTATAATTTTAATGAATTTCCAAAGTCGAATAGGGATTACAAAATCATTACGACCTATCTTATAAAAATTCAAATATCTCATAATATAAAATTTTTTTGCTTACGCCATCTCTTTTAAGTGAAAATAGAATCAATAAGTTTTAATTTCATATCTTATTCAACTTCTAATTCAATTTCCACTATTTTGGTGAATTTTCAAAGTGATTCAACTACTGCTATCCAAACTATTTTATTGCTAATTTTACTCTATCATGTTTTCTTTGTATTAATTCTCATTTACACACTTATAATACTAAAGCATATCCATAGTTAGCCATGCCAATAGCTAGTCATCATCAAATATTTACAAGCCATTCATTGGCCAATTTAACTTACACATCAAAAAAAAAAAAAAAAAAAACCTTGAACATTTCATTTCTCAATTTAATTTGGCTTAAAAGCCTCACACATGATCACAATCCACATTTCCCACATATTCTTACATCATAAGCATGGACTTAGCTCTTTGTCTTTGATGCATAAACTTAGCTCTTTGTCATTTTTGCATAAATTGAGCTCTTTATCATTGATGCATAAACTTAGCTCTTTGTCATTGATGCATAAACTTAGCTCTTTATCATTGATGCATAAACTTAGCTCTTTGCCCGTCGAACTACTTGGAATATCGGAGGATACTCATCTCATCATACATGTATCACGATGCCAATGACATATCCCAGATATGGTCTTACATGGGATCACCTCTTGATGCGATGCCATATCCCAGATATGGCCTTACAGGATCTTCCTTTGGCCAAAGCCATGTCCCAGACATGGTCTTATATGGGACCTTCCTTATTCGTTGCTGATGCCATGTCCCAGACATGGTCTTATACCGGATCTACGTTCAGTGACGATGTCATGTCTCAACATGGTCTTATACGGGACCTAATTTCAGTCTTTGTTGCCATGTCCCAAGCATGGTCTTATACAGGACCTTCCTTATCTCATGTTGTGACATTAGTATCCTTGCTATTCCGAATGTTCAACCGAGACTTCAACTTAACATAATTTCATCACACTCTCATCGAGGCATCATTAGTCAATTTAATAGAAATAATATTCATTTCACATAATATCTAGAAATTAAAAATATAAAAACATTATGTAGCTTTAATTTCACACAAACTTAACTCGAAACCAAAATGGGAAGAAGAGACCAAACCATCAGTTACTCATTTTTTCCCCCCGTTCTAAGTCCAAAACTCATTTTATTTGATCTATAACATCACATTTAACTTACTTATTAGTCACATTATTCACTGTGACCCAAAAATCATACTATGCAAAATTACGTTTTTGCCCATAAACTTTGTCAAATTACACTTTTGCCCTTAGGCTCGTACAATAATTTTTATTAGATATCCTTGTATTTTAGGCCTAGCCAAACCATTTTCATAACTATAGCAGTCCACAATTTGCATTCATTCACACATTTTCATACATTTTTCAACTTTTTACAAGTTAGTCCTTTTATGCGATTTCATCGAAAATCACTTAGTAAAAGTCGTTTACTACACACCGAGAATTCATATTCTACCATTAGACATCACAAAACATGCATGTCATCCATGGGTAAATTTTTAAACACAAACCCTAGCTCAAAATAATGGTAGAAATAGCTAAACCGAGTTACGGGGATCTCAAAAATGTAAAGAACATTAAAAACGGGGCTTGGATGCACTTACTATTGAACTTTAAAGCTTTAAAACCCTAGCCATGGCTTCCTCCATGCTAAGTTCGGCCAAGGAAGAAGATGGACAAATGTTTTTAGCTTTTATTTTGTCTTTTACTCCATTTAATTACCAAATTACCAAAATGCCCCTAACTTAAAAATATCCTATTTCACTTATCTAATGTCCATTTTTGTCCAAAAATTTAACCAATGGTGTAATTGACATTTAAGGACCTCCCATTTAAAATTTCATAGAAATTGGACACATCTAACATGTGGAACTCAACTTTTGCACTTTTTATAATTTAGTCCTTTTGACTAAATTGAGTGTCCAAACGTCAAAATTTTGAGCGAAATTTTCACAGAATCTTTCCATGAAATTGTAGACCATAAAAATATAATAAGAATAAGATTTTTCTCATCGGTTTGTGGCCCCAAAATCCTTTATTTATTAGGCCCAAAATCGAGAACATTACACGGGCATGTAATGGTCGTGTGGGGTACATGGGCCATGGACACGGGCATGTGCCAAGCCGTGTGAAAACCCTGTAGGATCGATGTTTGAAAATAAATTCACATGGGCGTGTCGCTTTTCCATATGGGCGTGTGCCATGTTTCTAATGAAATTTTCTAATGTTTATGATAATACCCGGTTTAATCCCGAATTGTTTCTAAAGTGGGTTTTAGGCCTTGTAGGCTCATATTAGGGACTTTATGATGAAGTTTGAAAAGTTTTAAATTTGAACAAAATTTCATAATCCGGAATTGTTTGTATGCATGTTATTAAGTTAGGTAATGCCTCGTACCTTGTTCCAACATAGGATACAGGTAAGGGGTGTTACATGCTCAAATTCGTTGTTTCACACCCAAAGACCATTGAAGTGCCCCAAGCTAATATTTAAGAGCTCAAGCCTATTCAAATACTCAAGGTAGCACTTTAAAGCCTATTTAAGCACTATGGCCTAACTTAGCCAAGGCTAATCAGCTCCCATTCATTCCAATTAATTCCAGCTGCATAAAGACACTCTAGAAGTTGTCCAATGATCTTCCCAAGGCTGGAGAAGCTTCATGGAACTTTCATGAATTACTCTGGAATTTTCGGCTCATTAAAAGCTGAAATCAAATGTCCATTTAGCTCCTCATTTGTCTATTCGGCTAGCCCTAGAATTTTACTATAAATATTATGCCAATTGCTGGTTGTAAGGAATTTTGACTTTTTTAATGAAAATTGAGTTATTTGTGAGCATTTTCGAATCTCAAATTTTGTCCAAGACTCAGCTTGACTTATCTGCTAGTCAGTGGAGTCAATCTGTTTCTTTTATCGAACTTATCACTCTCATAGTGTGGCGTTCACCCAAAATCGATACTTTTGGTTCTTACCTTTCTAAGTAACGGGTCAAGGTCTTCTTTCCATCACCTATTCACCGTAAGGTCATATAAGTCCCGGGTCAGCACTCACCTATAGTGTTGGTTTGTTCTTGACACTTAAGCTCATTTCCCATTCCACCCAAGCTATCACTTATCCATTTCAATTCTTTGTTAGCTGAACCTATAACAACAAATACTTAGCCATTTTTTTAGCCTATTCTTAATACATATTCCCATACTTAGCCGAATACACACATTGCTTGCATTGGAACGATACTTCTACGTTTGACAATCGGGCACTAAAACGACTCGGGTTATCCAACAAAGCCATGGTTGTATCATCAGTCTACTCAGCCAGATGAAATTCTAAGTCCTATGGTTTTGTCTCGTAATACAACGCACCAAGAGACCACGTCAGGCAATTTCAATTGTCCTAGTAACATCAATTATCATGCTGCGTAGGAACTAGTTGAGTCTGCAACTCATTTGGGTGTCCTAGGTTGTTGTCAAGGCACTCTGTCTTCTGCATCGGCGGGCTCTAGCCCTGACACTCTGACTATTCCTCCAATCCATCCACCTATTGGTAATACGGCTCACATGGTTACACGTTCCAAAGTAGGTATTTTTAAACCTAAAGTCCTGGCTGTTGGAATTGATGAGCGTGAGCCACGTATGGTTGATGAAGCCTTTGCTCATGAAGAATGGCGATTAGCAGCTCAGGCTAAGTATGATGCATTAATTCAAAATTGTACTTGAAAGTTAGTTCCTTTGCCTCCTAGAAGAAAGGCGATTGGTTGTAAGTGGCTATTTAAAGTAAAAAAGAATCATGATGGTACTGTGACTAGACATAAGGCTCGTTTGGTTGATAAAGGATGCTCTCAGGTATCGGGTGTGATTTTAAAGAGGCGTTTAGTCCAGTCATTAAACCAGCTACCATTTGGACTATTTTTGTCTATTGTTGTGTCTAAGAAATGACTGTTACGTCAAGTTGATGTTAACAATGGGTTACGCCAAGCTCCACGAGCATGGTTTGATAAGTTGAAAAGTTTTATTTTCTCACTAAATTTTATCCTTTCAAAATATGACGCTTCCCTCTTTGTTCGTCTTACTAATGAATCAAGTATGTATGTGTTAGTATATGCGGATGATATCGTTATTACGAGAGATGCACCCAAGGATATTGATGCATTTATAAAATATTTACACAATGAATTCTCCCTTAAAGACATGAGAGCTTTTCATTATTTCTTGGGATTTGAGGTCACTCGGTTCGGCTACTGGGAGCCTTCACCTATGTCAACATAAGTATATTATTGATCTACCTGATAGATGTTGTTTAATGGATGCCAAAGGTGTCCATACTCCCATGATTAGTTCTTCCATGTTGTCCAAGAATGATGGAGTTCTACTTGACGACCCTAATGAGTATAGAAGTATTGCTGGAGCATTACAATATGTGGTTCTCACATGACCTGACATTTCCTATGTAGTCAATCGTATTGTTCAAATTATGCATGCGCCTACTGATACTCATCTTGTTGCTCTAAAATGTATTCTTCGATACTTATGTGGTACTGTCGCTTATGGGTTGGTTTTTTGACCCTCTGAACGCTTGTCTCTGGTTGGATATGCTGATGCTAATTGGGGTTTAGACTTTAATGATCGACGGTCGAGTACTGGATATTGAGTTTATTTTGGTGACAATCGTGTTTCCTAGTGCTCTAAGAAACAACAGGTTGTGTCTCACTCCTTCTTAGAAATTTGAGTCTGAGGAATGGCTGCAACAACTTCTGATGTTACTTGGCTAATTTTGTTATTGAAAGAATTGAAAGTTTATTCTACTGATGTTCTCACTATCTTGTGTGACAACTCGAGTGCTGTAGCAGTAGCTGCTAATCCAATTTTGCATTCTAAGTTTAAGCATATTGAACTAGATCTATTCTTTGTTCGGGGAAAAGTGGCTGATGGTTCTCTCATTGTTGGTGAAGTTCCAGCATGTGACCAGGTCGCAGATATTCTCACCTAACCTTTATCGACTTCATATTTTGCTCGTTTTCGACAACTTCTTCGAGTCTTACTAGGTGGGAAGTTAAGTGAATGTTGAAGTACATCACATCACCTCGCCTGTGTAAAGTTTAGTTAGGAAGTTCATTTTGTTAGGTGGTTAGTAAGCTGTTAAGTATTCAGTTAGTAGCAGTTTATTCTCTTCAGTTGTGTATAAATACAGGTATTGATCAGTGATAGAGGTTAAGCAATAATCATTCATTTTAAATCTAATTCTCATATACTTACACACAGCAGCACAATATTGATAAACAACGTAAGAGGACAAATATCAAAATAAATATTTTCAAAGTAGAAGTACTACTCCAAAAAATTTGATGAAGTTCATGAACCAAATATACCCGTACCCACGAAATATAATAAACAGACACGTGAAGTGGTGATAGGTGGGGCAAAAAAATGAAACAGAGGATTTTGACTTAAAAAAAAGAAGAAGCTTGCCACTCGGCAAGCAACGGGTGAACTGAACATTGAGTTTTCATTCTATAGGAGTTAGGTACAGATTGCCGAAATGTAGGCTGAATCTACTCCTTATAAATCCGCCATATATTAGGACTTGACTTGCAAATTCTGTTTTTATTACTAAAACTTGTTAGATTTTCCCACAAATAATCTGACACTTGTTCCTTGCATCTTTTTGTTCCGACTTTTCTCCCTTCTTTATATTTGGGGGAAAGGGTCTGTATCAATTCGTAATCCTTTTATTAAAATCCAACTTAAGTTTCTCCTCATTCATCCATGGATTCTAAAATGCACCTTCAGCCATGGTGGTTGCTGCCTATTTCTCTTTTGTTACAACTCTCAAACTTGAAAAACTGGGCAAACGCTGCACCACAAGTGCCCTGCTACTTTATTTTTGGGGACTCATTATCGGATAGTGGGAACAATAATAACCTTAAAACGTTAGCCAAAGTAAATTATCGACCATACGGAATCGACTTCCCCAAAGGACCAACAGGAAGGTTTAGCAATGGTCGTAACGTGCAGGATGCTATTGGTTTTTTTCCTTCTCTTCGATTTGTTTTCTCCTTACAAACATTAATTGATTAATTAATTGCCTCCAGTCCAATTGATAATCATACAATATTAACCCTACTACTGCATACGTCCTGATTCTTAATTTGTAAGTAATCTTTAAATATTGCATTTGACGTTTTCTATATGATGACAGTTGAACTTCTTGGTTTCGAAGAGTATATGCCTCCTTTTGCCAAATCAGAAAAGAAGAGCATTCTCCAAGGCGTGAATTATGCGTCTGGTGCCTCGGGCATTCTCGACGAAACTGGAAGTCCAATGGTAATGATAAAAAGATTTATATTTATACTCGCACATTCTTAGCAAATCACACAATCTCAGTGTATATTAATTACAACGAGTACGAGCCTATACCAATTATAAGCTATTACCCATTTTCAAACAAAAACCCATTCACATGATTTTGTCTTTTGACATTTATAAATTTTTAGTCTAATTCTTAACTAATCCATGTAAGATCTTTTGTGTTAAATACAACCCCTAAGAAAAAGTGTTAATTGTATGATCCACAATAGATTTTCAATACCAACACACATCACATTTATTTATCCACACAGTATCTAGCATTTATTTTCTTTGAAAACTCAGTTCATTAATTTTTTTTTGCCATAAATTAGTCAAGTATGTATTTCATAAAAAAAAAAAAAAAAGTTTTTCTATGTTTTGCAGGGTGCTCGAGTACCCATGAGCATCCAGATAAGAAATCACAAAACAATAATCGCAAGAATTCGTAAGATAATACGAAATGATTCATCCACAGAGAAGCTTCTAAGACAATGCATTTACTCCATTCAAATAGGTAGCAACGACTTCGTCAACAATTATTTCAAGCCCAATTTCTACAACTCCAGTCACGGATACAGTCTATCGGAATTCGCTACAATGCTCGTTCGACAATTTGCACACCAAATAAAGGTTTGATATTTTCTTTTTCTATAGATGAAATCATTAATCATTCTCAGCCTCGCCACTAAAAGAATAAATGAAATATGAGAGTTCCCTTCACTGATAAACATCACTACCAGGATTTGTACAAAATTGGAGCGAGGATCTTTGCCTTGTTCGGGCTTGGGCAACTTGGTTGTACACCTAATGCAATTGCAACGCACGGAACCAATGGCTCTCTTTGCGTAACCAAGTTAAACGATGCTGCCTTCCGTTTCAATCAAAGACTTATACCTCTTGTCATGGCACTAAATAGCAAGCTAACCGATGCTAAATTTACCTATCTTAATTATTCTCCAATGAAAGTTGCTCAGTTATCACTTGGTAAATAATTTCATAGCTACATTGCCATTCTTTTATCTATTTTTTAACTGAATGGTCAGAAGCGTGAAAGGGCCTTCCTGTGTTTTTTTTTTTTTTTTTCATATTAATTTGACAGAAAGTCCATGCTGCAAAACTGGGGCCGGTGGTAATAGAGAGCTCTGTATTCATCATTCAAAGCCATGCAGTAACCGAAAACAATACGCGTTTTGGGACGGAGTCCATCCTACTGATGCCTCTAATGTGCTGATTGCCAAGAATTTATACGGCACAAGATCCTTTTCCGATGCGCGTCCATTTAACATTCAGTCATTAGCACGCAAATCAAGTGATGATCTAATCTAAGATCACTACTCTTAGTCAGCAGCATCAGATTTGGGTAGAAGTTTTGGTAAATTAAGTAGGGTCAACCAGGTTGAATTCATATTAAATAAGAAAAAAGTTTATTTATTTAAATTTATTTATAAAAATTATTAATTTCAAATTAATTTCGTATTGTTATTTTTGACAGTGAAACCAACTTTAAGACTAGGGGCGTCTTGGGAGCAGGCAGTGGCCTTCTCCCCTTAAATAGTAGTACTACTACAACTTTAATTCCTCTCGAATTTAATAATTCATTTTAATTTCTTTTAGATTTTTAAAATTGCATATAGCATCTCTCAAATGTTAAAAATTCAATTTGTTTATTTTTCTTAACTGAAATTTAATAATATTAATAAGCATTGCAAACAGATGGCCAGCAAAATGAAAGACCAACAGCATAAAGACCAGCTTTACAGAAACAAGCACTACCCAAAACTAGTCAAACAAGGTAGAAAAGGCTGCAACATCGACACAAAAGACCAGCAGCACTATGGATTCAATACATAACAAAGAGACATAAAAAATACAATACAACGAACTTTTAAAAGGCTGTCAGCAAAACTGTCGGCCTCTCCAAGTACATGAACAATAGACACATCGAAAATATTAAGAAACAAAAGATCAATTTCCTTTAAAGTGTTCCATAACAACCAAGGACATGTGGAAGGATGGTTGCAAAAAGTCAAGCTAGAAGTGAGTCAGATTCAACAATCAATTTGCATTGAGCTTTCGAGTCAGAATGAGCAAATAGGCCAAGCGCCAAACAAATAGTCAAGACCTCAGCGCAGTGCAGTGAGAGTCCATAACATCGAGAGGGAAAGAGCCTAATCACTTATCTTGACTCGTTATGAAGTTTAATACAATTTTTTTTAACTTTTGCACCCCAAATTTTTTAATTTGCATCTCGACACCAGAAGGATATTAACACATGGTCATATCACTCTTTTTGTTTCTTTGGTCAAATAATCCCTTACTTTTGTTAGGAGACACGAAAAGGAAAACTCATATGATATTTATATCATCTTTAAAATCTATTAGAGGTGGTAATATGTTGGGTTAAACAAGTTGGGTTGGACTTATATATGGTATTAACACATTTTATATTTTTATAAGTTCGGCCTGGTCTTAAATATGGACCTTAAAGTTTATTCAAACTCACCCATATTTATAAATGATGAACCTAAGTCTATTTTAAACCTACCTATATTATTATTTTAAAAATCATTTAAAACAAATTATGTTATTTTAATTTAATACTAGATAATTTAATATGTTTTATTGTATAAAATTTTAAACATAAACATCTTCAACAGTTTTTTAATGTTTACATTTTAATTTTAATTTTATAGCTAAGATAATTTATAAGGATAGTGATATTGGTATCCAACGACTATTAGTTATATTGGCTATAAAGGTAAGTAAAAGCGTGAGTTTGATTCACATGATAAGTATGCTTGCTTGGATACAAGTAATTGTGTTATTAACAAAAAGCAATAATTGGCTTAAAATTTGCTTATTGAACACAAGAAATTGAATTTATACGCCAACATATTGAATTTGTTAAATTGAATTTATACGCCAAGATATGAGGCCTGTTGTTATATTGAGACTTACGAAATATTTGATTGAAATACAAGTCAAATTGTACCAAGAATTATTATGTTTGGACTATGAAAATGATAATTATGTTATGTATAAATATGTGCATCTAATGATTGGAAATACCTTAGTAAACCATTAAGGATGGATTTGGATAGAATTAGCATGTCAACAAAATTTTAACAGTACAACATATAATAGTGTATGGGGACATACATGGATTATTGTAAGATGTTCATACGGTGTGATGGAGGTTATTAGATGTGCAATTTATATGTTATTGGTGTAACCACTTTGTATTGCTAACAAATTTATTTAATGAATGTTTTGGATTCACATGATTGTGTCAGTTATATATTTGTTTGATTTATGTTAATGGTGATATTGTTAAACATTTAGTCATGATAATTATTTCTAATTTCTTAGTAATGTAACTTTGTAAACTAATAATAATTTACTTTAAAATTTTCAAGGCATTGAACTATCAAGACTAAGTTACATGTGCGATATGAATTGTTATACCTTTAATATTTAACAATCATGTTATTAGTAATAATAAAGTTCAAGGAACGTCTTCTTATTGCATGTTATGTGTCTAGACTTGGTTTGCTTGAGGACAAACAAAAGTTAAGTGTGGGGGAGTTTTGGTGTGAGGTTCTTATTTACATCCATCTTCACTAACTTTAGCTAGTTTAAAGAAAGAAATCAAGTTAAACTTTTATTAAATTTTATTTATTTATTTTCTTTTTTTTTCTGATATATATGTTTTGGTTGCTTGAGGACAAGAAACAAGTTAAGTGTGGGGGAGTGATCTGCCATGAAATACACTATTATTTACATCCTTTTTACACATAACTTTAGCTTATTTGATAGTTAAATCAAAGCATCTTCGTATATATTTAGGTTTTCATACTTAAAGTAGTTATTTATGCTTTCTAGTAGTTTTTATTACTTTTTATATATCTAAATAAAGTTACATGGTCTTGTAGGTCAAGTTGGGAGCTAAAGATGTTTATTCGAGCCAAAACTGGTGCCTATGTCGCAACACCAAGACATTGATGTCTCAACATCAAAGACAAAAGCCAAAAACAAGTTCTGGGGCAAAACTACCCTCGATCTCGTGACATGGCCCTCTTTTGTAACAGCCCGATTTCGGTAAAATCAGAATAGTGGTTTCGAGACCACAAATCCGATTTCAGAAAGGAAATTTTTTAATATTATTTTATGATTTACTATATGATGGAAATACCATATGAAAATTTCGTAAAGAAATTTTACCGATTACATGTCTAATTTGATAAAGGATGAAATTGTACAGAGTGCAAAAGTTGAGTTCTAATAGCTAAAAGAATTAAATAGCTATGAAATTCAAAAACTGAGGTCCTTATATGGTAATTAGACCAATAAAAATGCTTAGTTGTTAAAGATGATGATTTATCCATGGAAAATTAATCAAAAAAGGATAAAATTGGAAAGATGATAAATAATAAAATAAAGAAAATATAATCATTTTATCATCATCTTTCCCAAATAAAATATGAAAACCGTAGCTATGGAGAATGGAAGAAAGAAAGCTTATTTGGCCAAATTGGGTAAGTATTCAAGTCCAGTTTTAGTAATTTTATGTTTTTGAGATCGGGATAACCTAATCTAGCTATTTTGGGGATTAATTTGAAAAGTTATCAAAGTATAGAAATTTTTCCATGGATGAATATGCTGAAAATTTAAAATTTATGGTAGAAAATGAAAGGTTTTGATAGATAAACAATTTTTACAAAGAGAATTTTGATGAAATTGTGATTTAGGGACTAAATTGTAAAATGGAAATGTCATGGAAAAATTCTAAATTTTATGAAATACATGGGCTGTAAATGTTAAATGTAAAATTTGACTAGGCTTGGAATAAGGATTAAATTGCATGAACTTCATTTTTTGAGCCTAGGGATGAAATCGTCATTAATTAAAAGTTTAGGGGTAAAATGGTAATTTTACCTAAGATGTGAATTGGACTGAATTGAGTATGAATTGTATTAAATTGATGTTAAATTTACTCATATAGATTCGAATAGACCAAATTTGGAGTTAGAGCGAGGACGAGAGAAAGTGTCCAATTAGTAGATTTTACATACACGAACAATTGTCGAGGTAAGTTCTTGTAACATGTTGTGCATGTGAATTGTATAAATATATATATATATATATATATGAAATTGAAACATATCCAACAAAGTCCGATAAATGATAATGCCAAAAAATGTCTAGTCTCGTTTGAATAAATGAAATTCAATGGATTACTGGATTTCCTGTAATGGTTGTAGTCTTGCATATGTTGTAGACATACTATAGCTCGAATGAGCATTCTGTTATTAGCACTCTCAAGTTTCCTATTATATAGTTCAACGAGCATCCTGATCAGTAGTAATCTTGCATGTGTTGCGCTACCGTAGCTCTTTGTGATCGTCCTGTTTATTGATCGGTTGTGATCTTGCATATGTTGCGGACAAAAATGTAGCTCTTTATGAGCGTCCTGATATGGCTCGCCTGAACTCTCTGATATATGGCTATCCGGAGCTCCCATTACATGGCTCTTTGTGAGCATTCCTGATAGGCTCTTCGTGAGCTTCCTGACTAAGAGTTCTTTGTGAACTTCCTATTTTAAACTCTTATGAGTTTCCTGATTTAGCTTGGATAAGCTTCCTGTTACATGGCTCATATGAGCATTCCTGATATATGGCTCGAGAGAGTGCTTCCCGATTAAGTACTCTAATGAGTACTCTTGATTATGAATTAACGGATTTCTGATTTGTACACTTCGAGTGTACTACCTGCGTATCCATCGATATTTCAAATAAATTCAATGGGAAAAATTCTGACATGAGAAAATATGAACACAAAATGAATTATTATAGGTATTTGTCTGAAATACATGAAGTGGTGATACATGATTTATGGAAATACAAGTTAATGGTATATGAACATGGAATTTGTTTAATAAATATGTTCATCCATGAATATAGATTAGTGCACCTTGAGTGTATTTTCCGTGTGACATTGATATTTCAAATGATTTAATAGGTAAAGTTCAGACATAAAATAATCTAGACTTGAGATTAATTATTATGAAAATGTACTTGAAATACTGGGGTATGAATTGTATATGTATAAGAATACATGATGTGGAAAGTATATGTATATAGAAATCTGGTTATTATTAAGCCCATACATGTTTCTTGATGTTTATATGAGATAGTATGACTTAGAAACGTACTATTACCCGTGTGTACTAGAAACACGAAAATACACACTTTTTCATGCCCTTTTAACTCAAATTCATGCAGTTTAGTAAAATTATTGTTGAAAATTATATAATTATTATAAAATAATTATTTTGTACTTAAATTATTAACATAATGAATTTTAATTAATTTTATAATAAATTTTGATTAATTTTGATCATTTTTTGAAAGATTCGCACAAAGGGCGAAAATTGACTCGGTAAACACTACTAGAAGCACAAAATCGAGAAGCGATTTTTGAAGCATCGAGGCGAATTAATTTTTCAGCTAAAGACGGTCCAAATTATGTGTATTAATTCATAATATAATTAATTTTAATTTTAGTCCAATTTAATTTCGGTTAAATAAAATATTATTAATTAATTATGAAAATTGGCCCAGTTGAGCTGAACCGAGAGAACCGAACCAACCAAGCTATGGGCAGCCCAAAATCGTCCAGTATGTTGACCCAATCAGCTTACTTGGCTGATTAATTGGCTTGCAAAAAGGCCCTTGAAGACTTCGTCAAACTGCAAACAAACCCCTCCTTTTTTAGTGCCTTTCTAGATTTGTCCCAGCCTTAATATAGCAAGTTTGAAAGCTTTAAACTTGGCACATGTGTGGCCGGCCAAGGGAGGGCTCTTTTGGAACATCCCGATTTTGGGTCTAGTCAAAATAGTAGTTTCGAGACCACAAATACAAAGTAGAAATATTTATTTTATGATTGTTTTGAGGTCTATGACATGTTTGTATGATTGTGTGAAAGTCTCATGAAGAAATTTTGTGAATAAGTGTCCAATTTGACTTTTTGGACTAAATTGCAAAAGTTACAAAATATGAGATTCTAGAAGCTTTAAGTATGAAATAGCTTTGGATTATTAATTAGAGGTCCTTAAATAGCAATTTTCCTAATTTCTATTTTATCGACAAAAATGGGCATGAGTAGGTAAAAATTGAAAGTTTAGTAAAAAGGGCATTTTGGTCATTTGGTTAATAAAAGAATAAAAAGGGAAAAAGAAAGAAAAATTTGCTCATCTTCTTCAAGTGTGTGCTGAAAATTAGAAGAGCCATAGCTAGGGTTTTTTGTAACAGACCGAATTTGACCCTAGTCGGAACGGTGGTTTCGGGACCACGAATCCGAGTTAGAGAAAAATTTTAATATTTTATTTTGTGTTTATTATGTGTGAATTAAAAAGGTGTGAAAGTTTCGTAGAAAAATTTTATTGTTTAAGTGCTCAATTTGATAAAAAGGACTTGATCGCATAAAGAGTAAAAGTGGCATGCTAAAGTGAAATGTACGGTAACACCCTGATTTAGGGGTTATTTGTAAATTAAATAAATTCCATGTGGGCTTCTAGAAATAAATAAATATGATTTTATTTGGTATGATTTAGGGTCTAAAAATAACCTCGATTTAGGTCAAAATTTGAAACTTAAAAATAGTTTTTTGGGTTTAAAAGGAAGAAAGCTGGGGGATAGGGGTTAAATAAAATTTAGGAGGAACATGGCATAAGAATGGGCTTGGTACAAGTGGCGTGGGCGCCTAAGAGGTTGCTAGGGGACTTGGGTTTGATCCGAGAAATAGCAAGGAGAAATTTTTTTGGCGCTAAAGGAAGGGCCGAGTAAGAAAGGTTTTAAATAAATTTGAGTAAAGAACGGACAAGGAAGTCGGGTTGGCGGAGTGGTGAGGCGCTACTTAAGAGGCGTTAGCAAGGGACACGGTTCGAGTCAAGTCGACCATAAAGGGATTTTACTTTTGGGCTTGGTAAAAAGGAAAAGGGCTCGAGTAAGGTTTATAATTAAAAGGTGGGGCTTTATGTCATGAAAGTCCGAGGGAAGAGTGGTAAGGCGTGAAGGAAAGGGGGGGTCTGCTCCAGTCAGAGTTCGAACCCAGTGCCTTGCGCCTTGATTTTATTTTTCCTTCCCCCTATTTCTTTGGCGTGAAGAGAGCGAAATTAGCGACATTTAGGACTCTTAAATTGATAAGAGATAGGGCATATTTTTTGCTCATAATCACCGGAAGAGGGGAATTTTAGTGTTTTATTTGCTATTAAATTGTTGAGGGATTAGGAGATTAAAGCTAGATTTATTTTGTGATAATTCAAGGTGGAAATTATCACAAAATAAAGAGAATTTGACCAACATTGGGACTCCTTAGGGCTGTCCATAATTATTTTTTTACACAAGAAGGGCCAAAAGTTCTTCAATTTTCTCTTCTTTTCCTCACTTGTTCTTTGCCAATTTCCTCTGCTTATATTGCTAAAATTCCAGCTTATTTTCTTCTTCTTTACAATCCAAATCCTCCTTGAACCCTACTTCTTTTCTTTCTCCTTCTTCTTCCTCCATTAGCCAAACCCTATCACCTTCTTTGAAACTCCCTTATACAACAGCCCAAAATTATTCAAAATTCTAGCTTCTCTTCTCTTGTACAAGCCGAATATACCCCCTCTTTTAATAGGAAAATTCCAGCCCCTTTTCTTCTTAGGATTAGCCGATTTTCTCTTAAGTGAGCTGCTGTTTAGTTCTTTTCTTTTCATTGAAAATTGTCAAACCCCCTCACAACCCCAAGTGGTGCTGATTTGTGGAGTTTAAGGGCTGAAACAATCATCAAGGGAGGCTTTCGGGAATTATTTTCCAAGGAAAGTTGGGACTAATTAAGACTTCGGGATTTATTCTCCTAAGGTAAGTGGTGGTAAGCAATATTTGGTAAGATTCGTTGTTTAAATTTATGGCTTGGAGGATTAACCGTGTGACCTGATTAAGTGTGTTGATGGAGGCAAGTTCCAGTCAAGGAGGGCAAGGGAAAGTCCCTGTTTCGAAGTTCAAAAAGAGATCAGTCTCGGCGGTTAGAGATTGGCCACCGGGGTGTGGGCCAGCGTCAGAACAGCAGATTAGGCAGATAGTTGTAGTCTCGGTTAGCGATAGCGTTGGAATCGAGAGTGTAGAACTGCAAGTACTTAGGTGCGTAATTATCGCACTGTTTTCTCCTGTTTTGTGTATTGATATATATGTACATATACTTGGTGTATGATGTGTGATAGTCGACAATAAAGACTAAAGTGGTGGATACCCACGTTTTGGGGTATTCGGTTAACAAGTCAGTAATATGTGATATTAAATTATTATGATATATGTGTGATATGGTAATGAGCATGTGATGTGCACTTGTTATATATGTGATTTGACATGATACATTTACATATATGTATGTGGGATTGGTTGTGATCAAGGAAGGACAGGGTGTACATATTTATGTACGTGGTCTAATGTTAGCCTCGTGCTACATTAGCGCTTGATGGTTAACTGTGTGCTACATCAAGGGAGGTGTTGGCTAGGTGCCCATCTCGGTGGTTAATGGCTATGTGCATCACCGTAGACGAATTAATATTGGGATCACTTATGTGATCGGTGGCTCAGCCACGGCCTTGTGCAGCAGGTCTGCCGAGGTAAGATATGTGGGATCACTCGGTTGTGATCGGTGGATTAGCCACGGCCTTGAGCAGGGAGTCTGCTAAGGTTGGTGTAACGGATGGACCTAGGTTGGGTTGGGTTTCGTAATTGCATGGTTATTTGTATGATCTGTGTGGATATGGGCCAAGCCCATGTGTGGAGGCATGTGTGATGATTATGCACTGAGTCTGTGGACTCACCCAATTTTTTTCTCAACCATTTCAGGTGATGCGTAAACCTTGGACCGGGTTCGGAGTGGATACAAGGTGGCCCATGCAGAAAGAAGATATTTTAATTATTTTAAGCATTTATTTTTATTAAATATTTTGTTTAAATAACGGTTGTAATAAGGGCCTCATTATTATTTTGGTATTATTTTAATTGTGGTTAGATTAAAATTTAAATTACTATATAAAAATGACTTTATTTTATTTTTAGCAATCTATTTATTCAAGAAATATATATTTATATATTAAAGTTTTAATATGGACATTTTATAATAACAAAGTCTTACTTATAATTTTAAGCGGGCATGGTTTTCAAAAGGTCAACCAAATTTTTCATGTTTTATTCCAAAGTAAAAAGATTTTTTAACCGTCTTTCCACAGTGACATAACCAGATCCGGTCAGGGCTCGTGGGCCGGGTTTGGGGGTGTTACATGTACCTTTTTGATTGTGGCTTTTAAAGTGGATGTCCTAAAAGGACAATTAGCCCATTTCTTTAGTAGTGGAATGCAATGATATAAAATAGTTAGTGGGAAAGGTTTAATTTTTTATTATTTGATAAGAAAAGGCATTATGAAATAATATAATAATAAAGTGATATCATTAAAATAAAAGAAGGCAAACATTATCATCTTCATTTGGATATCACCGAAAATAAAAGGTGAAAGGAAGGATTCAAGCTCTCCACATTTCGGCATTCTTGCATGTTCTAATAAGGTTAGTGATTAAGCTTAATTTTGTAAATTTTAACATTTTTGAAATGGTTGACATGTATATTTGCTAGCCCATATTCGAATTTTTATTTTGGTGGTATGTTTCAAGTGTTGCCATGGACGAAATTTGGGTGTTTGTATGATTAATGATAGTATATGTTATATATAAGTTAGATTAATAAGATTTCCTTTAGAACTTTTGATAGATTTTGGTATAAGGGTGATTTTGTAAAAAAAAAAATTTGGAGGGACTAAATATCAACAAAAAGGGAAGAATTGAGTTGATGGGAGGGCTATAAATATTCGGTCCTTAATTGATATGTCAAATTCTAGATATTTTGTGTTTTGAACTATAAGGACTTATTTGTAAACATTGTAAAAGTCAGGGGTAAATTTGTAACTTATTAAATTATGTGTTTAAGGATCAAATTGAGATGAAATGTACTTGAATGAGCTAAATTTTAATGTGTTTTAGATCAAGAGCAAAGAAAAATGGATTTAGATCGGGGAAAGACGAAGGTTCTCGAATAGCGATTTGCACGGTCTATCGACAACCGAGATAAGTCCTGTCGATACATATCAAAGAATTAATTATGAAAATATTAAATGATAAAGTTTGATAAATTTGCGTACATACTTATGTTTTAGCGAATGTATATAAGTGAATTAGATTGATTGCATATTTTGATAATGTGATATGAAAAAGCTTAGTTGAATAGTATATGTAATGTAATTATGAAATATGTGTGATTGATTGACCATATTTATATGTTTGGGCTAAATGCCTAGCGGGCCTCGTCTCGATGATATGTTTCGCTAAATGCCTAGCAAGCCTCGCGCCGATGATATGTTTGGGCTAAATGCCTAGCGAGCCTCGTCTTGCATTGATATGTTTCGGCTAAATGCCTAGCGTGCCTCGTCGTGCTTGATTTATTCGGGCTTTAATGCCTAATGAGGCCTCGTCTTGGTGATTTATTTCGGGCTTTAATGCCTAGCGGGCTTTATGCACGTGATTTATTCGGGCTTTAATGCCTAGCGAGCTTCGTCTTTGGTGTTTAAATCTAGGACCTTGATCTAGCGGGTTTTATACCGATGATTGTTAATCTGAGCTTATGCTTATGAATGAAATGATCTAGTTAAAGGCTCGGTAAGCAAGTAAGGTATGTTATGTTTAATGTTACTTGAGTCGAGTTAATACTATGAGAATAGTGTTATGTACATTTGAGATTACGATTGATGTGCACGAGTATTAAATGATCGAATTTGAGCTTGATTGTACTATTATGGAGATTCGGTTTTCAAATAGAAATGCTAAAAGTGAAAGAAATGTTAGTACGATAACATGGTTGATATGAATGTTGTACTTATATGATTTGGAACATGTGATTCTTGTAATATACTTACTTTGTGCTTGAAGAGATACGAGTTTATGGAAATGAAGTATAATTACTTGGTTTATGAACTATTAGTATTTGGCCTGTAGAAATCAATATATTTATAAGTATATGTGCAATGTCATAAGTTAAATGATTTAAATGTTTAAGTGTTTGTATGTTACATTATCAAGAGCTTAGGACTTACTAAGTTAGTAAACTTATTTGTGTGAAATGTTCTCCTCTGTTTTATAGATTAGGTTCAAAGCTAAAAGCTCAGCGGGATCGTCAAGAAAGTTGACCACACTATCAATCTAATTTGGTACTCTTTCATTTTGGTCTTGGATAGAGGCATGTATAGGAAAGACTTTGATTTTATTTTGATGAAAACTTTTGTTCATGTATATAATAGCCATGCGAATATGGCTATTTCTTTTGTTAAACTTTACTTATGAGTTAAGTATAATGGCATGTCCAATTGTTAATGTTTAAGTCTAATAGTTATGTTTGGTAATGATACTGGGTATGTTAATGCTATTATTTTGCATGGTTGTGAAGGTTTTAGCTAGTATATGTATTCGGCCATTGTATATGTATATAATAGGTAGGATTTGGTTGTGGTTCATGGCATTTTGTGTCTAAATAATGCTTTGATAGTGCATATTCGATTAAATTATATATATATTCAAGTTGTATAATATTTTATTTTTTATATGTACAACTGTTTGATGTATATGCATTTATATATATATATACATATATATATATACATATGCATGTTTTACAATGATGAATTACTAGCATATTTAATTATATGGATTCGGTGTATAATGATAAGTAATAAGGCATTACATGACATATTTGTTTATGATTTATATGCGAAAATGATATATGTTAAATAGGAAATTGCAGCCATTACATGTATATGGAATGTATCAAATTTCGTTTGATCAAAGTGTAAATAACCATTTAGTTTTATTTGGTGTTTAAGTGATCGGAGAGTGAATAGTATTTTGATACGATTTAGTAGCGTGGTAAAGTTATGCATAATGTATATATATATTAGGCCATATTGAACATAGGATATGTTCGGCCATAACGTATTAATAATAAGGTTGCATGTGCATTTGGTCAATGAGTAGGTATGTTTTGGCTGACTATATATATATGTTGTGCGAGTACTTATATATACATACACATTTGTTTGTTCTTGGATAGTTGTTAGTAGATGAGTAAAATATGGTTATAAAAGTAATTTTATGGTATTACATTTGCTAGCCAAATTGAATATGGAACATATTGGTAAAATGCGCATGAACTTAAATAGTTATTTAAAAAGAAGAAGAAGAAAAGTTATATACAAATATATATACATGCATATATGAATAAGTTCTATGTGATTATATGATTGTATGAAAGTCGTATTTTCTTTAAAATGCCTAGTAACCCTAATTCGCGACGGATATGGGTTAGGGTGTTACATTTATTGGTATCGAGCCACGGTTTAGTCGATTCTAGGACTACCGTAGTAATGCGTGGAGTCTAGCTATACATGCCTTTGAATTGTATATATGATAGTGTGGTGACTTGACAATTTCAATTGTATTTTATATAGTAAATGGATTAGATCCCGATAGAGTAGTAGGCGATGATGTGGAGAGTGTTGCTTTGGTCTTGCACATGGATCGGCGCCATTAGACTCTCAACGATTCACGGGTAACCACGAGGAGAGGCTAAATAAGCCTTCTACCAAATGATGAATGAATGGTTTACCCAGTTTGTTCAGAATAATCCGTCTGTACAACAACCTTCACCACCTAATAATCCCACTCCGGTACCTTCACAGACTTCGATGATAGATCCAATGAGATCTAGTAGACCTCCTGTTGATAAAATCGGAAATTTGAAATTTGAGAATTCAAGGCTAATGATGATGATGATGCAGAGAGAGCTGAAATGTGGCTTGATAACACTAGTCGGGTACTTGATGAGCTATCCTGCACTCCAGACGAATGTTTGAAATGTGCTATATCTTTACTTCGGGACACTGCCTATCACTGGTGGAATACACTAGTATTAGTGGTTCCAAAAGAAAAAGTGACGTGGGATTTCTTCCAGAATGAATTCCGCGAGAAATATATCAGCCAGAGGTTCATCGCCCAAAAACGTAAAAAATTTCTTGAACTAAAATAGGGGCGAATGACAGTGACTGAATATGAGCAAAAATTTGTCAGATTGAGCTGATATGCTCGGGAGTGTGTATCAACTGAAGCCATTATGTGCAAAAGGTTTGAAGATGGTTTGAATGAAGATTTAAAGTTGCTTGTTGGCATTCTCGAAATCAAAGAGTTTGTGACACTAGTCGAACGAGCTTGCAAACCTGAAGAGCTTGGGAAGGAGAAAAGAAAGGCTGAGACAGAAGCTAGAGACACTCGTAAAAGATCGTCGGGTAAGAATTTCCATTCCACATCCAAGAAGTTTAGAGATGGCTTCAGCCGACATAAAGCTACTTCAGATTCACCTAGACGTGATCAACCTCCATTGAGCTCCCGAGCTACCTCGATGGCCAGTGTTGATAATGTTCCACAGAATCGAGTTGAATGCAAACATTGTGGAAAATGGCATTCTGAGAGTTGTAGAGTTCGTGATCGGTCTTGCTTTAAATGTGGATCTTCAGACCATTTTATTTGAGAGTGCCGATGTTAGGCGAAAGAATCTGACGCAGAACTCTAGACCAAGCGATTACATCGAGATGGGGCGCACCACCGGGCATTACGGCAATGTAGGTGGTAGTCGAGAGGGACAAAGAACACGGCGATTCGATCGAGGCTAGAGCTCCAGCTAGAGCTTATGTTACTCGAGCGAGAGAGGATCTTGCTTCTCCGGATGTCATTACGGTACTTTCACCCTTTATGATACTACGTAATAGCATTGATTGATCTGGATCGACCCATTCATATGTATGTGAAACTACGGTATTGATGAAGACTACGCGATTGAGTCTCTTGAGTTTGTGATTCACATATCCAACCCTTTGGGTAGATGTGTGTGCGTTAACAAAGTGTGTAAAGGTTGCCCATTGATGATTCGGGATTTTTGCTTCCTAGTCGATTTAATCTTTGTTGCCTTCGATGAGTTTGATATAATTTTGGGAATGGGTGGTTAACCGCGCATGACGCAGTGGTGAATTGCAAAAGAAAGCTTATTGATTTGAGACATCATAACGGTGAGATCATTAGAATTGAATCCAATGATTTAAGTGGGTTTCTCTGATTATATCCTCGATGTTAGCAGGAAGTATGTGAGAAAAGGTGCGAAGCTTATTTGGCTTATGTCTTGGATAATAAATTATCTAAGAAATAGATTGAATCTGTCTGATTGTATGTGAATACCCGGATGTGTTCCTCGAAGAACTCTGGGTTTACCTCGATCTGAGAGATTGAGTTTGGAATTGAATTAGCAGGGAATGACTCGATCTCAATAGCTCCATATCGGATGGCACCTCTTGAGTTAAAAGAGTTGAAAGCACGATTGCAAGAGTTAACAGATAGGGGCTTTGCGCGACCAAGTTTCTCTCCTTGGGTGCACAGTTCTTTTGTGAGAAAGAAAGATGGAGCGATGCGAATGTGTATTGATTATCGGCAAGCTGAACAAGGTAACTATAAAGAATAAGTACCGTTACCTCGGATTGATGATTTATTTGATCGATTGAAGGGAGCTTGACATTTTGAAGATAGATTTGAGATCGGGTTATTATCGATTCTTGAGTCGAGATACGGATGTGCCAAAAGCGCATTAGGACGAGGTACGAACATTTTGAGTTTTTGGTGTTGCCTTTTGGGCTTACTAATGCACTCTTTGTTTTATGGATTTGATGAATCGGGTTTTAGGCGGTTTTGGATCGATTTGTGGTAGTGTTTATTGATGATATATTGATCTACTCCAAAGATGAAATCGAGCATCTTGAGCATTTGAGATTAGTGCTACAAACTTTGCGAAATCGAAGTTGTATCGAAGTTTAGTAAGTGTGAGTTCGGGATGAAAGAGGTTAGCTTTTTGGGACATGTCGTTTGACAAAGATCGGGCATTGAGTTGATCCGAACAAAATCTCGGCTATACTTGATTGGGAGCCACCGAAAATGTTTACGAGATTGAAGCTTTACGGGACTTGCGGGTTACTATCGACGATTTGTGAAAGGTTTTTACGTGATAGCTACCCGTTGACAAAATTATTGCGAAAGATGTCGAGTTAAGTGGTCGGAAAAGTGTCGGAAAAGTTTTGACTAATGAAAGCCCTTTTGTGAAGCTCGGTGTTAGTTCACTGAATCGGGTAAAGAATTTGTTGTTTATTCGATGCTTCTTTAAATGGTTTGGGCTGCGTTTTGATGCAGGAAGGCAAAGTTGTAGCCTACGCTTCAAGACAATTGAAGCCGCATGAAAGAAATTACCCGACGTATGACTTAGAACTTGCAGCTATTGTGTTCGCATTAAAAATTTGGCGTCATTATTTATTTGGCAAAAAATGTCACGTTTATTCGGAACATAAAAGCCTAAAGTATTTGATGACTCAGAAAGAGTTAAATTTGAGACAACGTAGATGGTTAGAACTGTTGAAAGACTATGAGTTAGTGATTGACTACCATCCGGGGAAAGCTAACATTGTTGCAGATGCGTTAAGTCGAAAATCATTGTTTGCTCTTCGTGCAATGAACGCACAGATAGCTATGTCTGGTGATGGTTCGATCATAGCCGAGTTACAAGAAAGATCGATGTTTATCCAACAAATTTGTGATGCATAGAAAGTTGACAAGGATTTGATTGCTAGTCGAATCCAGTGTGAAAAGGTCGTAATCGATTTTGATTGATGCAAATGACTGTTTGAATTTTAAAACCGAATGTGTGTTCAAGAACTCGATTTGATCTGAGATGATTCAGGTGAGGCTCATAGTGGTCGATTATCAATACATCCGGTAGCACAAAGATGTATAATGATTTGAAACAGTTCTATTGGTGGTAGGGCATGAAGCAGGATATGTCCGAATTTGTTTGAAATGCTTAATTTGTCGACAAGTAAAAATGAACATCAAGTGCCATCTGGACTACTTGACCAATCATGATACACGAATGGAAATGGGATAGAATTACCATGGATTTTGTATCCGGTCTTCCTATGACCTTTGAGTAAGAAAGACGCGTTTGGGTTATAGTTGATAGGTACTAAATCACTCATTTTGTGCCGGTTCGTACTGGACTTTTCACTCGATAAACTTGTTGAATTGTATGTATCATGATTATGAGATTGCATGGTATCCGAGTTCCATTATTTGAGACGAGACCCGAGATTTACATCGCGGTTTTGGAAGAAGTTGCAAGATGCCTTAGGTACTAAAGCGCATTTTAATACGGTCTTTCATCCACAAGCAGACGGTCGATCGAGCGAACTATTCGATACTTGAGGACATGTTGAGATGTTGCGTTCTCGAGTTTGAATGTGCGTGGAATGATACCTACCCTTGATTGAATTTGCTTATAATAATAGCTTCCAATCTAGTATCAAAATGGCACCGTATGAAGCCTTATGCGGCGAAAATGTTGAACTCCGTTATCTTTGGTGAGCTCGGCAAGAATAAGATACAGGGGTTGATTTGATTAAAGAAGCGAGCAGAAGATAGCTATTATTAGAGGCAATTTAGATTAAAGTTGCCTTACGAGTTAGAAAAGTTACATAACGTATTTCACGTTTCGATGCTTCGAGATATAGATCGAATTTGACCCTAGTTGAAATCAGGCCGGATATGGTGGTTTATTTTAGCTCGGAAAGAGTTACCACGAATCCTTTAGTGGAAGTCATGGAGAAAAGGCTACATTTCAATAATATTTTATTTTGTGTTTATTATGTGTGAATTAAAAGGGTGTGAAAGTTTTTTAATATTTTATTTTGTGTTTATTATGAAAATTTTGAAAGTTTCAGAGTTTAAGTGCTCAATTTGATAAAAAGGACTTGATCGCATAAAGAGTAAAAGTGGCATGCTAAAGTGAAATGTACCTTTTTGATTGTGGCTTTTAAAGTGGATGTCCTAAAGGACAATTAGCCCATTTCTTTAGTAGTGGAATGACAATGATATAAAATAGTTAGTGGGAAAGGTTTAATTTTTTTTATTATTTGATAAGAAAAGGCATTATGAAATAATATAATAATAAAGTGATATCATTAAAATAAAAGAAGGCAAACATTATCATCTTCATTTGGATATCACCGAAAATAAAAGGTGAAAGGAAGGATTCAAGCTCTCCACATTTCGGCATTCTTGCATGTTCTAATAAGGTTAGTGATTAAGCTTAATTTTTGTAAATTTTAACATTTTTGAAGTGGTTGACATGTATATTTGCTAGCCCATATTCGAATTTTTATTTTGGTGGTATGTTTCAAGTGTTGCCATGGACGAAATTTGGGTGTTTGTATGATTAATGATAGTATATGTTATATATAAGTTAGATTAATAAGATTTCCTTTAGAACTTTTGATAGATTTTTGTATAAGGGTGATTTTGTAAAAAGAAAAATTTTGGAGGGACTAAATATCAACAAAAAGGGAAGAATTGAGTTGATGGGGGGCTATAAATATTCGGCCCTTAATTGATATGGTCAAATTCTAGATATTTTGTGTTTTAAACTATAAGGACTTATTTGTAAACATTGTAAAAGTCAGGGGTAAATTTGTAACTTATTAAATTATGTGTTTAAGGATCAAATTGAGATGAAATGTACTTGAATGAGCTAAATTTTAATGTGTTTTAGATCAAGAGCAAAGAAAAATGGATTTAGATCGGGGAAAGATGAAGGTTCTCGAATAGCCGATTTGCACGGTCTATCGACAACCGAGGTAAGTCCTTAAGCTGATACATATCAAAGAATTAATTATGAAAATATTAAATGATAAAGTTTGATAAATTTGAGTACATACTTATGTCTTAGCCGAATGTATATAAGTGAATTAGATTGATTGCATATTTTGATAATGTGATATGAAAAAGCTTAGTTGAATAGTATATGTAATGTAATTATGAAATATGTGTGGATTGATTGACCATATTTATATGTTTCGGGCTAAATGCCTAGCAGGCCTCGTGCCGGTGATATGTTTCGGGCTAAATGCCTAGCGAGCCTCGTGCGATGATATGTTTGAGCTAAATGCCTAGCGAGCCTCGTCTTGATGATATGTTTCGCTTTAATGCCTAGCGGGCCTCGTCTTGATGATTTATTTCGGGCTTTAATGCCTAGCAGGCTTTATGCCGGTGATTTATTTTGGGCTTTAATGCCTAGCAGGCTTCGTGCCGGTGTTTAAATCTAGGACCTTCGGTCTAGCAGGTTTTATACTAGTGATTGTTAATACGAGCTTATGCTTATGAATGAAATGATCTAGTTAAAGGCTCAGGTAAGCAAGTAAGGTATGTTATGTTTAATGTTACTTGAGTCGATTTAATACTATGAGAACAATGTTATGTACATTTGAGATTACGATTGATGTGCACGAGTATTAAATGATCTAATTTGAGCTTGATTGTATTATTATGGAGATTCGGTTTTCAAATAGAAATGCTAGAAGTAAAAGAAATGTTAGTACGATAACATGGTTGATATGAATGTTGTACTTATACGATTTGGAACATGTGATTCTTGTAATATACTTACTTTGTGCTTCGAAGAGATACAAGTTTATGGAAATGAAGTATAATTACTTCGGTTTATGAACTATTAGTATTTGGCCCTGTAGAAATCAATATATTTATAAGTATATGTGCAATGTCATAAGTTGAATGATTTAAATGTTTAAGTGTTTGTATGTTACATTATCAAGAGCTTAGGACTTACTAAGTTAGTAAACTTATTTGTGTGAAATGTTCTCCTCTGTTTTATAGATTAGGTTCAGGCTAAAAGCTCAACGGGATCGTCAAGAAAGTTGACCACACTATCAATCTAATTTGGTACTCTTTCATTTTGGTCTTCGGATAGAGGCATGTATAGGAAAGACTTTGATTTTATTTTGATGAAAACTTTTTGTTCATGTATATAATAGCCATGCGAATATGGCTATTCCTTTTGTTAAACTTTACTTATGAGTTAAGTATAATGGCATGTCAATTGTTAATGTTTAAGTCTAATAGTTATGTTCGTAATGATCTTTGGGTATGTTAATGCTATTATTTTGCATGGTTGTGAAGGTTTTAGCTAGTATATGTATTCGGCCATTGTATATGTATATAATAGGTAGGATTTGGTTGTGGTTCATGGCATTTTGAGTCTAAATAATGCTTTGATAGTGCATATTCGATTAAATTATATATATATATATTCAAGTTGTATAATATTTCATTTTTTTATATGTACAACTGTTTGATGTATATGCATTTATATATATATATATACATATATATATATACATATGCATGTTTTACAATGGTGAATTACTAGCATATTTAATTATATGGATTCGGTGTATAATGATAAGTAATAAGGCATTACATGACATATTTGTTTATGATTTGTATCGAAAATGATATATGTTAAATAGGAAATTGCAGCCATTACATGTATATGGAATGTATCAAAATTTCGTTTGATCAAAGTGTAAATAACCATTTAGTTTTATTTGGTGTTTAAGTGATCGAGAGTGAATAGTATTTTGATACGATTTAAGTAACGTGGTAAACTTATGCATAATGTATATATATTAGTCCATATTGAACATAGGATATGTTAACCATAACGTATTAATAATAAGGTTGCATGTGCATTTGGTCAATGAGTAGGTATGTTTTGGTGACTATATATATATATTGTATATGTGCAGTACTTATATATACATACACATTTGTTTGTTTTGGATAGTTGTTAGTAGATGAGTAAAATATGGTTATAAAAGAAATTTTATGGTATTACATTTGCTAGCCAAATTGCATATGGAACATATGGGTAAAATGCGTATGTACTTAAATAGTTATTTAAAAAAAAAAGAAGAAGAAAAGTTATATACAAATATATATACATGCATATATGAATAAGTTCTATGTGATTATATGATTGTATGAAAGCTGTATTTTCTTTAAAAATGCCTCGTAACCCTAATTCGGCGACGGATATGGGTTAGGGGTGTTACATTTTATTGGTATCAGAGCCACGATTTAGTCGATTCTAGGACTACCGTAGTACGTAAGAGTCTAGCTATACATGCCTTTGAATTGTATATATGTTAGTGTGGTGACTTCTGACAATTTTAATTGTATTTTATATAGTAAATGGATTTCGATCCCGATAGAGCCGTAGCTGATGATGTGGAGAGTGTTGCGCCTGGTCTTGCACATGGATCAGCGCCATTAGACTCTCAACCAATTACGGGTAACCACGAGGGAGAGGCTAAACAAGCCTTCTACCAAATGATGAATGAATGGTTTACCCAGTTTGTTCAGAATAATCCGGCTGTACAACAACCTCCACCACCGAATAATCCAACTCTGGTACCTTCAGCACCCCCGATGATAGATCCAATGAGATCTAGTAGACCTCCTGTTGATAAAATCAAGAAATTTGGGGCTGAGGAATTCAAGGCTAATGATGATGATGATGTAGAGAGAGCTGAAATGTGGCTTGATAACACTATTCGGGTACTTGATGAGCTATCCTGCACTCCAGACGAATGTTTGAAATGTGCTATATCTTTACTTGGGACCTTGCCTATCACCGGTGGAATACACTAGTATCGGTGGTTCCAAAAGAAAAAGTGACATGGGATTTCTTCGAATGAATTCATAAGAAATATATCAACCAGAGGTTCATCGACCGAAACGTAAAGAATTTCATGAACTAAAATAGGGCGAATAGCGGTGGTGAATATGAGCGAAAATTTGTCAGATTGAGCCGATATGCTCGGGAGTGTGTATCAACTGAAGCCATTATGTGCAAAAGGTTTGAAGATGGTTTGAATGAAGATTTAAAGTTGCTTGTTGGCATTCTCGAAATCAAAGAGTTTGTGATACTAGTCGAACTAGCTTGCAAAGCTGAAGAGCTTGGGAAGGAGAAAAGAAAGGCTGAGACAGAAGCTAGAGACACTCGTAAAAGATCGTCGGGTAAGAATTTCCATTCCACATCCAAGAAGTTTAGAGATGACTTCAGCCGACATAAAGCTACTTCAGATTCACCTAGATGTGATCGACCTCCAGTGAGCTCCCGAGCTACCTCGATGGCCAGTGTTGATAATGTTCCACAGAATCGAGTTGAATGCAAACATTGTGGAAAATGGCATTCTGGGAGTTGTAGAGTTCGTGATCGATCTTGCTTTAAATGTGGATCTTCAGACCATTTTATTCGAGAGTGGCCGATGTTAGCTGAGTAAAATATGACGCAGAACTCGGATCAAGCGATGCATCGACGCAGGCGAGACCACCGAGCATTACGGCAATGTAGGTGGTAGTCGAGAGGGATGAAGAACACGGCGATTCGATCGAGGCTAGAGCTCCGGCTAGAGCTTATGTTACTCGAGCGAGAGGATGCTACTTCTCGGATGTCATTACGGTACTTTCACCCTTTATGATACTCTTGTAATAGCATTGATTGATCTGGATCGACCCATTCATATGTATGTGAAACTACGGTATTGATGAAGACTACGCGATTGAGTCTCTTGAGTTTGTGATTCACGTATCCAACCCTTTGGGTAGATGTGTGTTTGTTAACAAAGTGTGTAAAGGTTGCCCATTGATGATTCGGGATTTTTGCTTCCCGATCGATTTAATCTTGTTGCCTTTCGATGAGTTTGATATAATTTTGGAATGGGTGGTTAACCGCATGACGGTGGTGAATTGCAAAAGCTTATTGATTTGAGACATCGAGCGGTGAGATCATTAGAATTGAATCCAATGATTTAAGTGGGTTTCCTCTGATTATATCCTCGATGTTAGCAGGAAGTATGTGAGAAAAGGTGCGAAGCTTATTTGGCTTATGTACTAGGATAATAAATTATCGAAAGCAGTTGAATCTGTCTGATTGTATGTAAATACCGGATATGTTCCACGAAGAACTATCGGGTTTACCTCTAGTACGAGAGATTGAGTTTGGCATTGAATTAGCACCGGGAACGACTCCGATCTCAATAGCTCCATATCGGATGGCACCTACTGAGTTAAAAGAGTTGAAAGCACAGTTGCAAGAGTTAACAGATAGGGGCTTTGCGCGACCAAGTTTCTCTCCTTGGGGTGCACCAGTTCTTTTTGTGAGAAAGAAAGATGGAACGATGCGAATGTGTATTGATTATCGGTAACTGAACAAGGTAACTATAAAGAATAAGTACCCATTACCTCGGATTGATGATTTGTTTGATCAGTTGAAGGGAGCTTCAGTATTTTCGAAGATAGATTTGAGATCGGGTTATTATCGATTCTTGAGTCGAGAGATATAGATGTGCCAAAGGCGCATTAGGACGAGGTACGGACATTTTGAGTTTTGGTGATGCCTTTTGGTCTTACTAATGCACTCTTTGTTTTTATGGATTTGATGAATCGGGTTTTAGGCAGGTTTTGGATCAATTTGTGGTAGTGTTTATTGATGATATATTGATCTACTCCAAAGATGAAATCGAGCATCTTTGAGCATTTGAGATTAGTGCTACAAACTTTGCGAAATCGAAGTTGTATGCGAAGTTTAGTAAGTGTGAGTTCTGGATGAAAGAGGTCAGCTTTTTGGGACATCTCGTTTTAGCATCAGGCATTCGAGTTGATCCGAACAAAATCTCGGCTATACTTGATTGGAAGCCACGAAAAAATATTTTCGAGATTCGAAGCTTTCTGGGACTTGCGGGTTACTATCGACGATTTGTGAAAGGTTTTTCTATGATAGCTACCCCGTTGACAAAATTATTGCAGAAAGATGTCAGGTTCGAGTGGTCAGAAAAGTGTCAGAAAAGTTTTGATCATCTGAAAGCCCTTTTGTGAAGCTCGGTGTTAGTTCAACTGAATCGGGTAAAGAATTTGTTGTTTATTCTGATGCTTCTTTAAATGGTTTGGGCTGCGTTTTGATGTAGGAAGGCAAAGTTGTAGCCTACGCTTCAAGACAATTGAAGCCGCATGAAAGAAATTACCCGATGCATGACTTAGAACTTGCAGCTATTGTGTTCGCATTAAAAATTTGGCGTCATTATTTATTTGGCAAGAAATGTCACGTTTATTCGGATCATAAAAGCCTAAAGTATTTGATGACTCAGAAAGAGTTAAATTTGAGACAACATAGATGGTTAGAACTGTTGAAAGACTATGAGTTAGTGATTGACTACCATCCGGGGAAAGCTAACATTGTTGCAGATGCGTTAAGTCGAAAATCATTGTTTGCTCTTCGTGCAATGAGCATACGAGATAGCTATGTCGGTGATGGTTCGATCATAGCGAGAGTTACAAGCAAGACCGATGTTTATCCAGCAAATTTGTGATGCATGAAAGTTGACAAGGATTTGATTGCTAGTCGAATCCGATGTGAAAAAGTCTGAAATCATATTTTCGATTGATGCAAATGGTATTTGAATTTTAAAAGCCGAATGTGTGTTCGAATAACTCATATTTGATCTGAGATGATTACGGGTGAGGCTCATAGTGGTCGATTATCAATACATCCGGGTAGCACAAAGATGTATAATGATTTGAAACAGTTCTATTGGTGGCCAGGTGTGAAACGGGATATATCTGAATTTGTTTGAAATGCTTAATTTGTCGACAAGTAAAAGTTGAACATCAAGTGCCATCTGGACTACTTGACCAATCATGATACGAAATGGAAATGGGATAGAATTACCATGTATTTTGTATCCGGTCTTCCTATGACACCGAGTAAGAAAGATGCCGTCTGGGTTATAGTTGATAGGTGACTAAATCAGCTCATTTTGTGCCGATTAAATGCGGACTTTTCACTCGATAAACTTCTTTGAATTGTATGTATCATGATTGTAAGATTGCATGGTGTCTTGAGTTCCATTGTTTGAGACGAGACCGAGATTTACATCGCGATTTTGGAAGAAGTTGCAAGATGCCTTAGGTACTAAACGCATTTTAGTATAGCCTTTCATCCATAAGCAGAATGGTCGATCTGGCGAACTATTCGGATACTTGAGGACATGTTGAGTTGTTGCGTTCTCGAGTTTGAAGGTGCGTGGGAGCGATACCTACCTTTGATTGAATTTGCTTATAATAATAGCTTCCAATCTAGTATCAAAATGGCGCAGTATGAAACCTTATGCAGGCAAAATGTCAAACTCGTTATACTAGGGTGAGCTCGGTGAGAATAAGATACAGGGTTAATTTGATTAAAAAACGAACAGAAGGTAGCTATTATTAGAGGCAATTTGAAAGCTACTTCGGATCGTCAAAAGTCCTATGCTGATTTGAAACGTAAAAACATTGAGTTTCAGGTCGGAGATCGTGTATTCTTAAAAGTTTCTCCGTGGAAGAAAGTACTCTGATTTGGTCGGAAAGGCAAGTTGAGCCCGAGATTTATCGGACCGTATGAAATCGTTGAACGTATTGGACCTGTTGCTTATAGATTGAAGTTGCCTTCTGAGTTAGAAAAGATACATAACGTATTTCACGTTTCGATGCTTCGTAGATATAGATCAGATCCGTCGCATGTGATCACTTCATCTGAGATTGAAATCCGACCAGATATGACGTACAAGGAAGAACCGATCTGTATTTTAGCTCGGGAAATGAAAGAGTTAAGAAACAAAAGAATTCCTTTAGTGAAAGTATTATAGAGTCGGCACAGAGTTGAAGAGGCTACGTGGGAGCCTGAGGATTCAATGAGGCAACGATATCTGACTTTGTTTAACGGTAAGATTTTCGGGGACGAAAAATCCTAAAGGGGGAGAGTTGTAACAGATCGAATTTGATCCTAGTCGAAACGGTGGTTTCGGGACCACGAATCCGAGTCCGAGAAAAATTTTAATTTTTTATTTTGTGTTTATTATGTGTGAATTAAAAAGGTGTGAAAGTTTCGTAGAAAAATTTTATTGTTTAAGTGCTCAATTTGATAAAAAGGACTTGATCGCATAAAGAGTAAAAGTGGCATGCTAAAATGAAATGTACCTTTTTTATTGTGACTTTTAAAGTGGATGTCCTAAAAAGACAATTAGCCCATTTCTTTAGTAGTGGACGGCAATGATATAAAATAGTTAGTGGGAAAGGTTTATTTTTTTTTATTATTTGATAAGAAAAGGCATTATGAAATAATATAATAATAAAGTGATATCATTAAAATAAAAGAAGGCAAACATTATCATCTTCATTTGGATATCACCGAAAGTAAAAGGTGAAAGGAAGGATTCAAGCTCTCCACATTTCGACATTCTTGCATGTTCTAATAAGGTTAGTGATTAAGCTTAATTTTTGTAAATTTTAACATTTTTGAAATGGTTGACATGTATATTTGCTAGCCCATATTCGAATTTTTATTTTGGTGGTATGTTTCAAGTGTTGCCATGGATGAAATTTGGGTGTTTGTATGATTAATGATAGTATATGTTATATATAAGTTAGATTAATAAGATTTCCTTTAGAACTTTTGATAGATTTTGGTATAAGGGTGATTTTGTAAAAAGAAAAATTTTGGAGGGACTAAATATCAACAAAAAGGGAAGAATTGAGTTGATGGGAGGGCTATAAATATTCGGTCCTTAATTGATATGGTCAAATTCTAGATATATTGTGTTTTGAACTATAAGGACTTATTTGTAAACATTGTAAAAGTCGAGGGTAAATTTGTAACTTATTAAATTATGTGTTTAAGGATCAAATTGAGATGAAATGTACTTGAATGAGCTAAATTTTAATGTGTTTTAGATCAAGAGCAAAGAAAAATGGTTTAGATCGGGGAAAGACGAAGGTTCTCGAATAAGCCGATCTGCACGATCTATCGACAACCGAGGTAAGTCCTTAGGCGATACATATCAAAGAATTAATTATGAAAATATTAAATGATAAAGTTTGATAAATTTGAGTGCATACTTATGTCTTAGCGAATGTATATAAGTGAATTAGATTGATTGCATATTTTGATAATGTGATATGAAAAAGCTTAGTTGAATAGTATATGTAATGTAATTATGAAATATGTGTGGATTGATTGACCATATTTATATGTTTGGGCTAAATGCCTAGCAAGCCTCGTCTTGATGATATGTTTAGGGCTAAATGCCTAGCGGCCTCGTCTTGGTGATATGTTTGAGCTAAATGCCTAGCGAGCCTCGTCTTGATGATTTATTTCGACTTTGATGCCTATCGGGCCTCATCTTGAGTGATTTATTTCGAGCTTTAATGCCTAGCGAGCTTTATCTTTGGTGATTTATTTGGGCTTTAATGCCTAGCGAGCTTCGTGTTGGTGTTTAAATCTAGGACCTTGGTCTAGCGGGTTTTATACCGTGATTGTTATCTGAGCTTATGCTTATGAATGAAATGATCTAGTTAAAGGCTCAGGTAAGCAAGTAAGGTATGTTATGTTTAATGTTACTTGAGTCGAGTTAATACTATGAGAACAGTGTTATGTACATTTGAGATTACGATTGATGTGCACGAGTATTAAATGATCAAATTTGAGCTTGATTGTACTATTATGGAGATTCGGTTTTCAAATAGAAATGCTAAAAGTGAAAGAAATGTTAGTACGATAACATGGTTGATATGAATGTTGTACTTATACGATTTGGAACATGTGATTCTTGTAATATACTTACTTTGTGCTTCGAAGAGATACAGGTTTATGGAAATGAAGTATAATTACTTCGGTTTATGAACTATTAGTATTTGGCCCTGTAGAAATCAATATATTTATAAGTATATGTGTAATGTCATAAGTTAAATGATTTAAATGTTTAAGTGTTTGTATGTTACATTATCAAGAGCTTAGGACTTACTAAGTTAGTAAACTTATTTGTGTGAAATGTTCTCCTCTGTTTTATAGATTAGGTTCAGGCTAAAAGCTCAACGGGATCGTCAAGAAAGTTGACCACACTATCAATCTAATTTGGTACTCTTTCATTTTGGTCTTCGGATAGAGGCATGTATAGGAAAGACTTTGATTTTATTTTGATGAAAACTTTTTGTTCATGTATATAATAGCCATGCGAATATGGCTATTCCTTTTGTTAAACTTTACTTATGAGTTAAGTATAATGGCATGTCCAATTGTTAATGTTTAAGTCTAATAGTTATGTTCGGTAATGATACTGGGTATGTTAATGCTATTATTTTGCATGGTTGTGAAGGTTTTAGCTAGTATATGTATTCGGCCATTGTATATGTATATAATAGGTAGGATTTGGTTGTGGTTCATGGCATTTTGAGTCTAAATAATGCTTTGATAGTGCATATTCGATTAAATTATATATATATTCAAGTTGTATAATATTTCATTTTTTTTATATGTACAACCGTTTGATGTATATGCATTTATATATATATATATATATATATATATACATATGCATGTTTTTACAATGGTGAATTACTAGCATATTTAATTTTATGGATTGGTGTATAATGATAAGTAATAAGGCATTACATGACATATTTGTTTATGATTTGTATCTGAAAATGATATATGTTAAATAGGAAATTGCAGCCATTACATGTATATGGAATGTATCGAAATTTCGTTTGATCAAAGTGTAAATAACCATTTAGTTTTATTTGGTGTTTAAGTGATCAGAGAGTGAATAGTATTTTGATACACGATTTAGTAACGTGGTAAAGTTATGCATAATGTATATATATATTAGGCCATATTGAACATAGGATATGTTCGGCCATAACGTATTAATAATAAGGTTGCATGTGCATTTGGTCAATGAGTAGGTATGTTTTGGCTGACTATATATATATGTTGTGCGAGTACTTATATATACATACACATTTGTTTGTTTTTGGATAGTTGTTAGTAGATGAGTAAAATATGGTTATAAAAGAAATTTTTATGGTATTACATTTGCTAGCCAAATTGAATATGGAACATATGGCTAAGAGTACGCATGTACTTAAATAGTTATTTAAAAAAAAAAGAAGAAGAAAAAGTTATATACAAATATATATACATGCATATATGAATAAGTTCTATGTGATTATATGATTGTATGAAAGCTGTATTTTCTTTAAAAATGCCTCGTAACCCTAATTCGGCGACGGATATGGGTTAGGGGTGTTACATTTTTCTTCAACTTCCAAGCTTGATAATAAGTGCATCCTAGCCCCATTTTTAATGTTCTTTACGTTTTTGAAGTTGTTATCAACCGATCTAGCTATTTCTACCATTTATTGAGCTAGGGTTCATGTTTAAAAATTTACCCATGTGGGACATGCATGTGTTTTGATGTTTCATGGTAGATTATGAAAGTTTGATGTGTAATAAACATCTTTTACTAAGTGATTTTTGAGGAAAACACCTAAAAAGGACATTTTTGTAAAAGTTGTGACAATGAGTAGTAGAAATGTGATTTAATGAAAAATGTGCGCTGGTATAAGCTTGATATAGTTTCGGCTAGGCTTAGGTAACAAAGAAAACGAACACATTTCATTTTATGAGCCTAGGGACTAATTTGTAAATATGTTAAAGTTTAGGGGCAAAACTATAATTTTTCCAAAGTATGGTTTTTGGACTGATTTGAACAATGTGATAATTAAATGAGCTAAATTTGCTATATAGATCAAGAAAAATGGAGTCCGGAGCTAAACTGAGGAAAGAACAAGGTTGTGGACTAAATCGAATAGTTAGCTATATTTTGGTACCGAGGTAAGTTCGTGTGTAAATAATGCAACATTACATTTTTAAGTATTTAATGCTTTAATATTGCATGAATTGTGTAATTATCCTTGTGGACTTGATTAATGTTGACTCGATGATGATTCGACGAAGATTTGATACCTCGAAATCCCAGTTGAACCTTAAGAATATTGAGGATACAAATGTCATGACATTAGGGGTATGAGTTTATGTGTAAGACCATATCTGGGATATGGCATCATTATGAGATTTCGTGTAAGACCATGTCTGGGACATGGCATCAATATGAGAATCGTATAAGACTATAGCTGGGCTATAGGCATCGATATGTGATCCCATGTAAGACCATATCGGGATATGGCATTGGTATGGTTCTATGTGTATGTGATTCCGAGTATCCTTTAGTATTCCAAGCGGTTCAACGGGTAGTCCAAAGATTATGTCAATGAAATGACAATGTATGAACATGTTAAAAGGCAGTATGTACACAAAGCTCATAATATTGAGATTATAAATCGATGACACCTCGGTAAGAAGTGAATGAATAAATCATGATCACGATTTTTATTGTACATTATGTAAATGACATGATTTAAAATATATCTATGATACTTGATGACATTGTGATAGATTATATTATGTTATGTGTACAATAATGCATGGTAATGTTATTAATTATTTACATGAAAACTTACTAAGCTTTACTTTACTCCCCTTTCTTTTCCATTTTGTTATAGTATTGCCAAGATAGCTCGGGGATCGAAGGACGTCGGAGACTCGATCACACTATTAATTGGAACTTTTGGGTATAGTTAGTCTCAACATTTTGAGTATGGCATGTATAGGGACTTGGTCTTTTTGTTATATGTCATATTGGTTTAGCCAAATGTGTTGGCTTATGTTGATATTTGATTCATTTTGTATAAGGCTATGAGATGTGGGTTATAATGATTATTTGGTTGTAAACCTGTTCATATATGCATGCATGTGCCAAAGCCATTATGATATGGCCTATGGTTATTGATGGTTGAATGATGATATGTTGCATGTGACTATGGATTTTTGATGATGGTGAAGCACTTAGTTATGCCATGTTAAGTGCCTTGAAGTCATATATATATTTGGATTGGTGTGGTTTTGATGTTGTGTAGATTGGTGCATGTAAGACCCCTAACCCGTGTCTGACGCCAGGACAGGATACGAGGCATTACCGTACTTAACCTTACTTGATCATGCATTTTCGGGCTATAAAATTTTGTTCCAACTTAAAACTTTTCCTTCTTGATCATAACGTGTACATTATGGACCTACGAGGCCCAAAACTTACTTCAGGGAAATATCAGAGTTCATCTGGAAACTTTGGTACTCTTTAAATTTTTTTACTCAAATAGGGGTCACAAGCCTGTGTGGGCATGCCGTGTAATCTCATACGCACATGTCCCTAGCCCATGTGGAATTTATTTTCTTTTCGAACATACAAGCATTTTTACACGGTCGGACACACGCTTGTGTCAATAGCCCGTGTCCCTCACATGACCTAAACACGCCCGTGCCCTTCACCCATAGAGCTCTCTGTTTATGACGTCATCAAACCCTTAATAACATATGGCCAAGGCACACGCCCGTGTGGTGGCCCGTGTGACGAATTGAATTCTTGCAATTAAAATGCAAGGGACACACGGCCTATCAACACACCCATATGGGTTGACCGTGTGTCACACATGGCCTAGACACATGCCCGTTTGTCTACCCGTGTAGACAACTAGGGGCTATTTTCCAAGCCTCTTTACTACTCTAAAACTTAAACTCATTCATTTCATATCAAGAAGCACATAATATGACAATATCAAACTACGAAGAACCCTTAAATTATCACTCATTTCATCCACATTTTACTCAATATCTTGCATGAACATTCATTTCATCATATCCATCAAACTTGGAACATGAACTTGATAATATTGGCCAATTCATCATGGCCATTTACAAAAATGAATGTGAAGCATTAATAGCCAACCCTTTGGCCTTCAAACATAACATGACACAAAACGGTCTAGTTCTTATACATGCCATACTCAAAATGAATTAACTTTACTATACCAAAAGAACGCGTCGATAGTGTGATCCGAGCTCCAAAGTTCTATGATCCCTAAGCTAACTTGGCGAAACTACAAGGAAAAGGGAAATGAAAGGGGTAAGCATATATCTTAGTAAGTTTTCATGAAATTCTAAAGCAATATAATTGCTCAAACTAAATTCATCCATTTCATGAAACAATAGCAACATAAGTCTCAATTGCTTAGGCATACTTATTCATACTTATTCGCATTTATTCTTACCCATCTCATGTCACATTATGATTTCCTAACTTGTACTTATTCATGGTACCTGTATCATTCAATCACATAACTTAGCACATATTCTAACATGAACAGAAACTCAAATCTCCATCATTCTTATCATAATGAAGTTCAAGGTCATCCATAAACGGATTTGGCTCAATAGTATTTTACATACTTAGCTCTTTTTCCCACACTAATCAGATTATCGCAGGATATTTGAAATCATCATGCATAAATCTTGATGCCAACGCCATATCCCAGATATAGTCTTACATGGGATCTCCTCTTGATACCGATGTCATATCCCAGATATGGTCTTACACGGGATGTTATAGTTCGATGTCGATGCCATATCCCAGATATGGTCTTATACGAGATCGTACATGAATGTTGATGCCATGTCCTGGACATGGTCTTATACGAGATCTTTCTTTGGTGCCGAGGCCATATCCCAGACATGGTCTTGCACGGGACCTTATCTATTTAATGCTAATACATGTGTATGTTCATTATTCCGAATCTTTAATCGAGATTTCACTTAACTTATTTTCATTGCTTCCTTATCGAGGCTTCATCGCTTGTTTATTCATAGCAATAACATGTCGAACCACTCCTAATGTATGTTTTGGGCCTCGTAGGCTTGTTTAAGGGACAATATGAATGTTTATGAAAATTTTTAAATTTGAGTGGAAATTCATGTCTCAGTTTGGTATGATTGCTTGCGTATAAGTCTAGTAACACCTCGTACCCTATTCCGGCGTCGAATACGGGTAAGGGGTGTTACATCTTTGGCTACTGATTTTTGCTATTTTTAGCAGCCCTCTAACCCTATAAAAACCCCCTTGGCTGCTCATTTCAACACACCACAACATTCTCATCTTTTCTCTTCTCTGTCAACTTTCTCTCTTATTTTCCATCCGTTTTCCCTTGACCTCTTTTCGATTTCATCTCTTGAAAAAGAGTCGTTCATCCATCATTTGGAGCAGTATTCAAGTGTTCATAGAAGCCTTGGTTCGAGAAGAATAAGTAAAGAAGGAAGGGTGGAGCAACTCAGCAAAACCACGGAGAAACACTGGATTTGCTTCTTGTTCCCCATCTTTTTAAATTCTGTTGTTGTTATGATAAACATGTCTATGAATATTTATGTTGATAAGGTTTATTTAATTGATATGGCTTAAATTTAATTCGTGTTAGGTTGATTGCATTTCATCTTCTTAATTTATTAAAATTGTGTTTGTGTTGTTATAGGCCACGGTAAGATGTTTGATTAAGTAAAACCATGACTAAGTTATTCTTGCATTACAATTGTAAGGTAACTAATGAATTAATTATTTAAACGGATTGAAATTGTAATTAATTGACACGATACTTAATCTGTGCATGTTTAATCATCTAAGGTAGCTGAGGGTTAAATTAGCAATGGTATCGAGAGATACAATTGCCTTGCATAACTTGCAAGTTCAAGGTAGGAATACATTGCTACCTCACTTAATCTTTCAGGTGCTTATGAGTATTGACCAAATTATCGATTTAATCCCTATGGACCTTGAGATTGAATGAACTTTCTGACAGTGAAGAAGATAAGCAAGTCAGAGAAGGACTGAAAAGATGAACTTCAAAAATCTAAATCAAGTAAATGGAACAGACCCTGCTCAAAATCCTATCCTTATTGCTGATGACAGGGATAGAGCTCTAAGACAGTATGCCATGCCAGTGTTTCATGATCTTAATCAGGGTATTACGAGGCCCAAAATCGAGGCACAACAGTTCGAGCTGAAGCTATTCATGTTCCAGATGCTTCAGACAGTGGGCCAATTCATTGGAATGCCTACTGAAGATCCTCACCTACACTTAAGATTGTTTATGGGGGTGAGCAATTCTTTCAAGTTAGTCGGAGTACTCGAAGATGCATTACGATTGAAGCTATTCCCATATTCACTAAGGGACAAAGCTTGAGCCTGGTTGAACTCATTGCTGCCAAATTGAATTTCCACATGGCAAGAGTTAGCAGAAAGATTGCTCATGAAATATTTTCCACCTAGCAAGAATGCTAAGGAACGAGATCACTGCTTTCCAACAAATAGATGATGAGTCCTTGTATGAGGCATGGGAAAGGTATAAAGAATTATTATGGAAGTGCCCTCATCACGGAATCCCACATTGCATCCAACTTGAGACATTTTATAATGGTATTAATGCACACACGAGGTTGGTAGTGGACGCTTCTACTAATGGTGCTCTCATTTCTATGTCTTATAATGACAATTATAAAATCATTGAGACGATTGCCAGCAACAATTATCAATGGCCAACCAATCGAGCAGTGTTAGGAAGATGAGTCACTGGAATACATGAAGTGGACGCTCTTACTTCACTTGCATCTCAGGTATCCTCAATATCTTCAATGCTTAAAATTTTTACCACTAATGGGTTTAATAGTTTTGCATCTCAGCCACCGAATCAAGTTGAAAATGTAGCCTATGTCTATTGTGGGGAAGTGGGTAACCGGAACCAAAATCGAGGAAGGCAAGGACTACAATCCAATTTCTATAACCCATCATTGCAAAACCACCCGAATTTCTCTTGGAGTAACCAAGGGGCGGGAACTAGTAATAATTATGCCCAACCTAGACCGACCCAGTCACTTGGTTTTTCCCAACAAGCTCTGAAACCAACCCAAGCTAAACCGTCCAATAGCTTAGAGAATTTATTGAAGGCATACATGGCAAAGAATGATGCCACTCTAAGGAATTTGGAGAATCAAGTGGGCCAGCTTGCAACTGAACTCAGAAATCGACCACAAGGTGCCCAAAATTGGGTTGTTACAATTCTCCCCCTTTAGAGATTTTCATCCTCAAAAATCTTACCGATAAAAAGGTTTGGGTACTGTTCCCTCATGGCTTCTTTCGGTTCCCACGTAGCCTCTTCCACACCATTTTTTTGCCACAACACTTTTACTAAAGTTATGCCCTTATTCCTCAACTGTTTAACCTCTTGAGCCAATATCTTAATTGGTTCCTCTTCATAAGTCATGTCCAGCCGTATCTCAATTTCTGTTGGAGGGATCACATGCGAAGGATCGGAACGATATCGCCACAACATCGACACGTGGAACACGTGTATTCTTTCTAATTCTTTCGGCAAAGCCAACCGGTATGCTACTGGCCCAATCCTTTCAATAACCTCGTACGTCCCTATGAATCGTGGACTCAATTTGCCCTTTCGACCAAATCTCAATCTTTTCTTCCACGAGGATACTTTCAGAAATACTTTTTCGCCCATTTGAAACTCGATTTCTTTCCTTTTTAAATCTGTGTATGACTTTTTTCGATCTGAAGCATCCTTCAGACTATCATCGATCACTTTCATTTTCTCCTCAATTTTTTTAACTAGATTGACCCCGTGAATTTGCTTCTCACTAAGTTCGGCCCAATACAAGGGAGTCCGACACTTGCGACCATATAAAGCTTCATATGGTGCCTCTGTATACTCGACTGATAGCTATTGTTATAGGAAAATTCAACCAAAGGTAGATATCTTTCCCAACTACCTTTAAACTCTAACACACAACATCGGAGCATATCCTCAAGAACTTATATCACTCTTTCAGATTGGCCGTCACTTTGAGGATGGAACACAGTACTAAAATTCAATCTTGTACCCAAGGCTTCTTACAACTTCTTCCAAAACCTTGAAGAAAATCTCGTATCTATATCTGAGATAATAGATATAGGCACCCCCATGAAATCTCACCACCTCAGCAATATACAGCTCAGCTAACTTATCAAGTGAATAATCCACACGCACCGGTATAAAGTGGGCCGACTTCGTTAATCTATCAATAATAACCCACATAGCATCTTTCTTTTTTGGAGTCATAGGTAACCCCGTTACGAAGTCCATTATGATTCAATCCCACTTCCACTCGGGAATCATTACTGGCTGAAGTAATCCCGAAGGAATTTGATGCTCAGCTTTCACTTGTTGACAAACCAAACACTTCGTAACAAACTCAGATATGTCTCTTTTCATACCCGACCACCAATACAATTTTTTCAAATCATTGTACATCTTCGTACTGCCTGGATGTATTGACAAGCAAGCACTGTATGCTTTATGTAAAATTTTTCGGATCAACTCATCGTTCTTAGGTACACAAACCCTATCCTGAAACATCAAGCAATCATTAGAACTAACCCAAAAATTAGAGCAATTTCTTGATTTGCACTGAGCTGTCCTAGCCTGCTTCTCACTATCATTCTTTTGAGATTAACATATCTACTAAATAAATAATGGTCTAGCCCTCAGCTCAGCCAATATAGCATCATCATCAGACAACGCTAAGCTCATACTCATAGCTCTCAAAGCATACATGTATTTTCTGCTCAAGGCATCCGCAACCACATTTGCTTTTCCCGGATGGTAATTGATTACTAACTTATGATCCTTCAATAATTTGAGCCACTGCCATTGTCGCAAATTAAAATCCCTTTGGTCTATCAAGTATTTCAAACTCTTGTGATCGGTGAAGATTCGGCACTTTTCGCCATATAAATAATGACGCCAAATCTTCAAAGCAAATACGATTGTAGCCAACTCTAAATCGTAAGTCAGATAATTCTTCTCGTGTGGTTTTAGCTGTCTCGAGGCGTAAGCTACTACCTTACCCTCTTGTATCAAAACAAAATTGAGACCATTTAATGATGCATCACTGTAGACCACAAACTCCTTTACCGATTCAGGTTGTACTAAAATCGGTGCCTCAGTCAACAATGCTTTCAATCTCTCAAAACTCTGTTGGCATTTCTCAGTCCATTCAAACTTAACATTCTTATGCAATAGCTTCATCATCGGTGTAGCAATCATGGAGAACCCTTTGACAAACCGTCTGTAGTAACCCGTCAAACCCAAAAAGCTTCTAATTTTCGACACATTCCTTGGCGATTTCCACTCTACAATAGCCGAGATCTTACTCGGATCAACTCTAATGCCATCACCCGACACAATGTGTCCTAAAATTTGACCTCTTAGAGTCAAAACTCACTCTTGCTGAATTTAGCATTCAACTGCTTATCTCTTAAGGTCTGCAAGACAATTCTTAGATGCTCTGCATGTTCACTCTCATCCCAAGAATAAATTAATATATCGTTGATAAAAATAACCATAAATTTATCCAAATACGGTCGAAAGATGTAGTTCATTAGATCCATAAAAAACGCAAGAGCATTCATTAAGCCAAATGGCATGACAAGAAACTCATAATGGCCATACCTCGTCCGAAATGCAATTTTCAACACATCTTGCTCTTTAACCCTCAACTGGTAATAGCCAGACCTTAGGTCTATCTTAGAGAACACCGTAGCTCCCTTCAATTGGTCAAATAAATCATCTATCCTTGGCAAAGGATACTTATTCTTCACTGTTACCTTGTTGAGTTATCTGTAGTCTATGCACAATCTAATCGACCTATCTTTCTTCATCATAAAAAGTACCAGAGCTCCCCACGGCGAAGAGCTCAGTCTTACAAAACCCTTGTCCATTAACTCTTGTAACTGAACTTTCAATTCCTTCAACTCCAATGGTGCCATCCTATACAGAGCAACCGAAATAGGTGCTGTAACCGAAACCAACTCTATACCAAACTCGAACTCTCTAACTGGAGGTAACTCTTCTGGGAACACATCTGAATGCTCGCATACCACCGGCACTGATTCAATCTTTACCTCTGACTCTTGAGTATTTAGTACGAAGGCGAGATAGGACTCGTATCCTTTCCTCAAGTATTTCTCAGCTACTATAGATGAAATTATCACAGGCAAATCATCTAATCTACCTGATTCAACCCGAATGACATCTCTATTTACACATTTCAATTCAATGAACTTACTACCACAGTTCACTAATACATTATGAGCAGTCAACCAATCTATACCGAGAATCAAGTCAAATTCATCAAACAACAACAACATGAGATTTGTCGAAAAACAATGTCCTCTAATTGTCAAAGGACAATTCCTACACACCTTGTCTAGCACATGTTTGGCTAATAGGTTTGACACTTTTACTACAAATTTCGTAGACTCGATAATCATACTCATGCTAGATGTCAATTTCATGCAAATGTAAGAATGGGTAGACCCCGGATCAATCAAAGCAACAACAAAGATATCATGAAGAGAAAAAGTACCCGTTATCACATCAGGAGATGATGCCTCTTCGCGAGCGCAAATGGCATAAGTCATTGTAGGTGCTCGACCCTCTGACCTCATAGCAGAGTCTCTTTTCCTTATTTAGGTCCTCGACCTTGCATGCCCTATCAACCAACACCACAAATTCATTCAATTCCAAGATTCCAACTAAAAGTCTGAAATCCTTATTCAGCCCATCTTCAAACCTCTTGCACAAGATAGCTTCTGTGGACACACACTCTTGTGCATACTTACTGAGCCTAACAAACTCACGCTCATACTCTGCCATAGTCATTTTACCTTACTTCAATTTAAGGAATTCTTTCTGTTTCTAGTCCACAAATCTCTAACTTATGTACTTCTTTCGGAACTCTTCCAAAAAGATGTCCCACGTTACTCTCTCTCTCTTGGAACTACTGACGTCAACATTTTCCACCAACGATATTTCAAGTCCTTCAGCAATGACACGGTACATTTCAAGCTCTCCTCTGGTGTGCAGGAGAGTTCATCAAATACTCGCATTGAGTTCTCAAGCCAGAACTCCGCCCTCTTGGGTTCATCATCTATATTAGCTTTGAATCCCTCGGCCCCTTGCTTTCGAATCTTATCAACTGGGGGTTTAGTCATTCTTACCAATTCTATACCTTGAAGAGCCACAAGAACTGGCTGAGGTATAGGAGGGGGTGGAGGAGGTTGAGCATTAGGGTTCGCTTGCACATACTCCGTGTACCAATTACTCATCATTTAGAGAAAGGCTTCCCGAGCTTCTTCTACTAGACCCATAGTTTCGGGTTTATTCTCCACAGGTGCGGTCCCTTGCACGGGAGCCGGCACATTACTAGCAGCGTCATCAGCAGCTGCTCGGTCAGGATCTATTTACTATATAAAACAAAGTTTAGAATTGTCAGAATTCACCACACTATCAATATATGTTTATGGCATGTATAGCTAGACTCTTACACACTCTACGGTAGTCTAAGAATCGACTAAACCATAGCTCTGATACCACTAAATGTAACACCCCTTACCCGTGTTCAACACTGAAATCGGGTACAAGGTATTACCGAACTTATCTTGCTTGAACGTACAACTTTTGGCGATCAAATTTCATTCCAACTTAAAACTTCTCATTCACATCAAAACATTCTTATTATGGGCCTACGAGGCCTTAATCATACGAACAGAGGGTCTTGGGATCAGACCGAGAACTTTTGTGTACTTAGAAAAATTTTGCCTTAACAGGGTCACACGCTTGTGTGAAATGGGACACGCCTGTGTGGGCAGGCCCAGTGGTCACACGCGCCCATGTCCCTAGCCCTTGTGGGATTTATTTTTTATTTCGAACCTACAAGGGTTTTCACACGGCCAGATGCACGCCCGTGTCTTTGGCCCGTGTCCTTCACATGGACAAGACATGCCTGTGTCCTCGCCCGTGTCCTCGTCCGTGTGTAAAAAACATGGGTATTCTGTTTGTGACGTCAGCAACCTCATAAGCAACACACGGCCTAGGCACACGCCCGTGTGCCTAGCCCATGGTCGACATTGACTTGCAACATTAACATACAGGGGACACACGGCCTGATCACACGCCCATGGGACAGACCGTGTACGGCTTAGACACACGTCTGTGTGCCGACCCGTGTGGACAAGAACAAGGCTATTTGCCAAGCCCTTTTTATTACCCTAACTCACACCACATAAATCCCATTCAACCATTTACCAAGCAATCCAATCATGAAACATACACTTTTATGAATAACCTCATATTTTCATAAATTAGTAATAATGAGCCATTAACTATGGCTATATACAAAAGAATTCATATTTAAATGAGCCAACACATTTGACCCAAAACAAGAAAACATTTCACTAAGTCTAGCCCCTATACATGCCATACTCAAAATACTAAGTCAAATATACCGGGATGAGCTGATAGTGTAGGTGATCTTCAGATTATCTTCGTATCCCAAGCTAGCTCTTTGACACTATAAAACAAGAGAAAAGAAAGGGAGTAAACTTTAAGCTTATTAAGTTTACATGTAAACTATAAACATCATAACATATGTCAATCAACTAACAACATTACATAATAAGCAAGAACAAATCACATTTCCATAATAATGCTTACTCATCTAATCTCTTACCACATTCCATCCATACCACAAATAAAATGCCCACATTTACTTACACATATCTCCTGCACTCATCACCACAAATCACATGATAAATTTACTAAGACAATTTCTCGATGAGCCCCTCAGAATGATACTAAGTACCTAGTGGTTTCGCACACAGCCCACCAATAGTTAATAATAGGGTGGTGTCGCACATAGCCCACCAACAAGAATAATTACGTTGGTTTCGCACATAGCCCACCAAATAACAATATAAACGATGGTATCGTACACATCTCATCATGAATAAATAGTAAGGTGGTATCACACATAGCCCACCAAATAATTATAACGAATATTTTTCGCACTTACACATCTATTCCAAGGTTCACACGAGAATTACTCACTATCTATAAATTTCAATCAATCACAATCATAATTGATCTCATTCAAACAATGCACCAATAAGTAACGACATATGTATTAAAGATGTATCGTTTAAACATAAACTTACATGGTGCAAAATGTACTAGTCGAATGTTTAGTCAGTAACCTTGCCTTTTCCTCGGTCAAGGTGATTTCCTCGCTCTTCTTGATCTATAATAATAAAATTCACTCATTCAATCACTTCATAGTTCATGATACATCAAAATTTCTACTTAGGCAAGAATGACCATTTTTCCATCATACTTTGGCAAAATTACTATTTTGCCCCTAGGCTCGTAAATCATTTTTCATCACATTTCCTCATTAAACAAGCCTAGCTGAACATTTATTTCTCTTACAATAACTCACAAAACCAATTATTTCATGCATTTATTGCACAATCATAACCTTTACAAATAAGTCCTATTCAGGTGTTTTCATAGTAATACCTTTCACAAAAGTTGATCATCAACCTGCTAACATTCATTTTCTTCCATAAAAACTCAGCAAATAACATGAACACTCTCATGGCAAGTCTCTAAACTTTCAACCATTTTACAAATTGGTCCCCTTATTAGCTAGCTTAAGCTTTGGGGGTTCCAAAAGTACAAAATTTATCAAGAAAAACCCCTAAAATCACTTACTTACAAGAGAATAGTGTGGCTGAAAGTTTAAACTCCAAAACCATCTAATTTCCCTTCAATTTTCTATGGTAGAAGAAGAATGGATAGTAAAAGATGATATCTTTCTCTTTTGTCTTATTTTATTCATTTTTTAATCACTTAATTCCACTAAATTTTGACCAAAATTTAATATCTTTGTCTCCCATACTACCTATGGTCGGATACGCCCTCTTAATAGCCTAATTCCACTTTAAAAACCTCCAATTTAATATTCTAAGGCTATTAGACACTTCTACCTTGTATAGTAGAACTTTCGCACTTTATGCGATTTAGTCCTTTTTCACAATTAAGCATACATTTGCTAAAATTAGTGCACCAAAATTTTCATGCACCCATATAATTATTCCATAAAACATAGAATAATATCAAAATAATTTTCTTTCACCTCAGATTAGTGGCCCCGAAACTCGATTAGCCTTAAAATCGGTACATTACATACCAATGAGGTTAAGGTTTGAGCACCGATTGCCTTGAGTTTGTTACAACCTATTAAGATTCCCTTATGGTAATGGGAACGAGTAACGGTGGGCTTCGTTAGTGGGTTGACCTTGACACCCACTAAGAAGGATTCTATTTAGGTCATCGTGAATCGATTGACCAAGTCCACTTATTTTATTCCGATTCGAACGAACTACTCTCCGCAATAGTTGGCAAAGCTCTATATCTTCGAGATTATAAGACTGCATGGGGTTCTAGTTTCGATAATTTCTGATAAAGATCCTCGATACACTTCTCAGTTCTGGAATCCTCAGACTGATGGTCAATCTGTGAGGGTGATTCAGATACTAGAGGATATGTTTCAAAGTTGTGTGATTGATTTTCGAGGTAGTTGGGAGAACTATCTGCCGTTAGCTGAGTTTTCCTACAATAATTGTTTCTAGTCTAGCATCCAAATGGAACCTTACGAGGATTTTTGTGGTCATAAGTGTCATACTCCGCTATGTTGGACTGAGTTGGATGAGCGTCAGGTTTTGGGTCTTGAGTTGATTTCTGAGACCGAAGATAAGATTAGACTGATTCGGGATCGTCTGAAGGTAGCTTTTGATAAACAAAAGTCTTATGCAGATCTGAAGAGGAGAGATATTGAGTACTCTGTGGAGGACTTCATTTTTCTTAAGGTTTCTCTGTGGAAGAAAGTTCTGAGATTCGGTCATAAGGGCAAGCTGAGCCCTAGGTTCATTGGGTTATATCAAATTCTGAAGCATGTGGGACCGGTCGCTTATCAGTTGGAGCTACCTCCAAAGATGGGTCGTATCCACAAAGTATTTCACGTCTCGATGTTGAGGCGGTATCGGTCTGATCCATCTCACGTTGTTTCTGTTGAGGAGATTAAGATTAGACTAGATTTAACTTTTGAGGAGAAGTCGGTTCAGATTTTAGATCGTGATATTAAGGTTCTGAGGAGGAAGTCCATCCCATTAGTGAAGGCTCTGTGGCGGAATCATGGCACTAAGGAAGCCACGTGGGAACCTGAAGACCCGATGTGTCAATAGTATCTTCATCTATTCTGATCAGGTAAATTTTGAGGTCGAAATTTCTTTTAGGGGATAGAGTTGTAACACCCTGAATAATTTATCTCTGTTTCTGTAAATATCTTACATAAATGTGTATCTGCTTCAATGGTTAAGTATTCTGGGTATGTGTATGAGGTCTTGGGTTCAATTCTTACATTTGATAAATTTTGTTATCTTCTATCCAAGCCTTACCCTTGTTAAGTGGGCTTATATAAAATTGTCTGTTAATCTATATCAAAATGAGTCTGCTGGTTCGAGTGGTAAAGGAGTTGATGTGTTAGGGTCATGTGTTCGAATCCTTGCGTTAGCGATGATGTTATTTTTGCTCAATTTTGTGTCAATGTTTCGGTGGAGTTGGGATACTAGGGTAGTTTGATGTGAATTAGTGGGGAGTTAGGATAGTAGTGGAATTTTAAAATAGATTTAATTTTTTTATTTTTTATTTTTTATTTTTTATTTTTTTCAAAATTTTCCTTCATCTTTTCTGACGTTCTTTTTCTGTTATTGGGAAAAATTCTTTCTTTTCCTTATTTCTAAAATTCTGTCGAAATCTTGTCAATTAATCTCGATTTTTTAGTTCGTCGGTGTTCTTTGTCATTTCTGGTAAGTGCGGTAAGTCTAGTTACTATTTTGGGATAAGAAATTGTTGAGTAGTGGGGTTCGTTTTGTGTTTAGGAGAAGATTAAGAGGCTAAAGGCTTCCAATCAGTGTTTTAGTTGTACGAAATCACCATCGTTCATTCGAAGGTAAGGGTTTTTGTGGTTTAAAGAAGTGTCTATTTCGTGGTAGTTCAGTTTGGTATCAGTTTAAGCGACTAATGCAGTCAATTTTAGGTGCTGGTGGTCTCGAGAGTGCTTCCGCATCAAAACCAAACCAGGTGTGTACCCAAAACGTAGAAAATTGAGCTTCAACAAAAGCCAAAAAAAAAAAAAAAACCATTCTGTCGACGCCACACGGGTGTGTGCCTAGCCGTATGGTTGGCCATGTGTGAGACACGACCGTATGGTCGATGAAGGCATGGCCGTCTGCAAGACACGGCTATGTGGTGGTGTGGGTGTGCCCGTGTGGGCCACACGGGCTAGGCCAAGCTGGGTGTGAGCCCACATGGGTATGCTACACGGGCGTATGGGGTTTAAGCCAGGCAGTGTGGGCCACAAGAGCAAGGCGAATCTGGGTGTGTGGGCCACACGGGCGTGTGGGCCCAGACTAGTATGTGGGCCTATAATTTTAAAATTCTCCCTAAAGTCGCACGGGATGTTTCGATCGACTGTGAGCCTACCGTAGGGTCGGTAAGGGCTAATTTAACCCTAAAATTTATGTAATCTGATAATCTAAAATTTTGCTCTGAGTAGGACATAGTATGCATGTCTGTTTATTCTGATAAGTATATACATATGATTTCTATATATGAGCATGTTATGCATGATAACTGTATCTGTTATTTCTGTATCTATAATTGGGGTGGGTCTTGGTTATGTGGAGGAAGTGTTTTGTTGGGCGGCCTTCGCCTATATTCTGTCGGCTTGGCTACGTATTATCTGATATGTGTCATAATGACACAATGTGGTGTGTAGGGATGGGTGGGTGTTTTTTACCCCACATGGTGTGATGGGATGGTCGGAGTTGGTGTGTAGAGGACGGGGCTAGCATTCTATATATCTGTTTTGCATATCTGTATCTATATCTGTATCTGTAAAGGACTTAAAGTCTGAGTCTGAAATCTGAATATGGTAGTGTATGTGATACCTGTATGTAATGCATGTCTATTTCTGTTAGGTTACACACTGAGTTTACGAAAACTCACATATTTTTGTCTATTCTATTCAGGTAATCCTCAGACTTAGACGAATCGGTGCAACAGAGACTCAGCGGTGACCACTCAACCGAATACTGAATATACTTAGTAATTTATAGTGTTTATTTAAAATTTCAGACTTAATTAAGAGTTTGTAATTTTTGGGACTCTCTGGACTGTATGGTTTTTAAATGAAGTTTTGATTTTGTCTGCTTGCTAACTTGCACGGTTTGACAAAACATTTTAGGGAAATGACGATTTTACTCAAACAAGGGTTTTTCTAAAAATATGAACGTGACTTTCAAAATATAATAATTTCGTTAGACTTCCACTGTAAATAGTGCTTTGACAAATAAACCAACTAATTAATGTTTTCGACAATGGATATAAATGAATATGAGTTATTAAGCTGAATTGATTTAACGTAATGACTTCGTTTTTAAAACCCATTCTTTGTGACATCTCCAAATTCGACCATAACATCTAAACCAAGTTTGAGGTGTTACATAGCCCGTCTATTTAAAGCTTAGCGACTCCATAAACACTTTCGTAACTTGTAATTTACTAGGTTATTTGAATTCTAAATATGGAGATGATAAAGAGTCTATATTTTTTGATTCATTGATGTAATTTAATTTCTATTATTGATGTAAAGTGGACTCAACTATAAATAAAGGTCTCCCCCAACATCATTTGTGCCATTCATCATTAACTTATTTGATACACTAAGAGCATTTACTCTAGCTTTCTTGAGTGTTCTTACTTTTCTTTACTCTTTCGCCTTAGTAGCTTTTTAGCTTCAGTGTAATTGAAAATTCTTTAGGATTCTCAAATTAAATGTTCAGTTTGACTTAAGCAATTTGAAGTGAATTCTCAACTTAAGACTATGCAGTTAGCTCTATTAAAATGAAAACACCTAACACCAATAAGAGGTGGTAGAGTTGTGCACTATTTGTGATATCTTGAATAACACTGCTAAAGGTTGAGCGAGATTGCAAGGACACATTACCTATGTGTACTCTTAGTTTTTTTTTTCTCTTCATCTTTCAATTTTTGTATTTGTTATATGTATTTTGTATCTTAAATAAATAAATAAAAACAATAGAATAGATAATGATAAAACTTTAAATTAATGGGCCACAAAACCCAAAACAATGAAAATAAAAGGCCCAAATTTATAGAACGAGTTCAATAAACGTATCAGGCCCAAACCAAAGACTATCCCAAAACATGATTAATTCCAACATATGAAGTATTTTATGGGCTTTGGATTTCAATGATTAAAATCAAGTTTAGTGGGCATATCATATTCCAAAATAAAACTTCAAATGTGGATGGAATACTGTATCTACAAAGCAAATCAACTTCTTCTTCTTCTTCTCTAAATAGTTCATATTATCTTGCCGTGGAAGTGGAAGTGGAGAAACATTATTACACCTATGGAGGTGTGATGCTTGGGAAATTTCCTCAGCTTCATGCTTATTGACATTTTGTCTTATATTTGTGTTCTAAGCATCCTCACACTACAGCAAAACAGACTTTCAGCGGCGTTTTTTTAAGCTTTTAGCAGCATTTATAAGCGCCACTATTAGTGGCGCTTTTAAAAGCATCGCAAAAAATGCCGCAAACTTTAACGGCATTTGTGAGAAAAAAACGCTAAAGGTCATGACTTTTTGCAGCGCTTTTATCACAAATGCCGCTAAAAGTCATGACCTTTAGCGGCGTTTTCCCTACAAACGCCGGTAAAGGTCATGACCTTTAGCGGTGCTTTCCCACAAACGCCGCTAAGGTCATGACCTTTAGAGGCGCTTTTCCACAAACACCGCTAAAGGTCATGACCTTTAGCGGTAACTTTTAAAAATCATGAAAATAAAAAAATAAAATATCATACTTTTAGCGGCCTTTTTTCAAAAACTACGCTAAAAGTCATGAAAAATAAAAAAATTAAAATATTATAAAAACACCAAAAATTCAATTTAAAATGTATAATTTAATTTGAAGACATATTAAAATAAAAATTATAGAAGAATACAGATTTCTATAATTCCATACCAGTCACCAAACATCACCGCAAAGAGAAATGGAAAAGTAACAACAATGTAAACTGCAAGATTTGTCCCCTGATATCTAGCAATACTGCAAAAAATTCACATGTTAGCATCCTGCTAAAAATGTAAAAATTTCAACAGTAAACGTATAAAAAGTGAAGGAAGTATGATTCATTTAATTGATCAAGAACACATGAAGCTTCAGTCAGAAAACAGAAGAGATACTTCAATTTTGACATACTATAGTGCCATTACATATATCTTCTAAGAACTAGCTTCACTGTTAGGAAGCAATTCATGCCCCCCCAGCATATCATATTTACCATCTAAAACATAAACCACCCAATAAATCCAATAAGATTCTTAATACTGCAATTTAAAGTGAGTAGCTTATACAAATTTATCAAAACTATCAACAGAAGCATGCCATCCATGTGTTAAAGCAACATAGCATCATATTAGAACTCACCCATATGCATCAACAATCTCCTGATATGCATGCCATCCATGTATTAAAGCAACATAGCATCACAACCTCCCATGATCTTGAATACATAGCCCTTAAACTCCTGTTGAAGGATAATTAAGGGGTGAGCAAATTGCAATTATGAAGTCCAGATGCACCAGCAGAAACTTGAGGCGATGAATGAAAAGCTAAAGGTAACTTGAAACATACCTCACCAAGGGCATCACCATCGACTTCTGTGAGATCCTCTTGTCAAAAAAGGCTCATTGCATTTTCAAATGTCAATGTGAGAATACTTTCTTCTTAATACAAAGTAACAACTACCAACCGGCATTGACGCAAGAGAGTAAATAGATGCTCACAAATACAATCAAGCCAAGTCGCTTAAAAGAAACTATTATTTTAACATAATAATCAGCTACAAATTTAACAGATGAGCTATTATCTTATAAGGTATATCATTGCCGATTAGATACAAGTGAACTATATCCGAAGGCTAATCCACCATAATATTATAAGTTCCACTTCATATCTAAATGAAAAATAAAAGACCTACAAATCAAATCCATTTGTTGATTTTGTGTGCAAGATAAAGAGAAGACCATCAGAATTTTCTTAATTTCTTTCTCACAGTTGCATAAAATTATACCTCAAATAGAAGATATTCAAACTTCGTTAGCAAATAATATACGTTTTATTTCGCTTCAACATAATTGACTTTTCACATTCTATAAATACTCAGCAAAGTTGAATCCCACCCAAATAAAATATAACTGAAACCTGAATATATATAGACAACATGACCAAAAAGAAGCCATATCCTTCATATGGGTCTTTTCATGGTTAAGACAAACAACATTAAATTTAACACTAAATAATGAAATTAAATCAATGAATTCAACTTAAACCCAACTATTTCATGAGTCGAGATGTAAGAAAATTGCGCTTCGGTCATCATCAATTTCAAATTTTTTGGCAACCAGTAGTCGGTTTGCATTGTTGAACCGAGAAAAAAAAAAAAAAAATCAGCAAAATGAAAAGAATAAACAAACCCCAAAAAGGATTGAAATCTATTTATATTTAGTTCAAATAAACAAACCCCAAAAAGGATTGAAATCTATTTATATTTAGTTCAAAAAAAAAAAAAAAACCTTCACAATAGAAACAACAAAATACACCGTTGAATATAGAAATAAATTGGATTATACCTTTAAGGTACACGGGTTCTTGGCTCTTCACAATACCAATGAAATCACATGGAATTACACGTCCACGAGGTGTAAAATGAGAAATTAAAATGATTATTGCTTGCAAAGACAATGAGGTTCGATATAGTGCTTGATTTTGCAAATATCACACAATGAAGAGCCATCCCAATCTATTTATATTTTTAGACGATTGTAAGCCATTGAGGTTATGCGATATGTAAATATTTTTCAACCAAAGCTAAGGAAAATATATGTTAAATTAACACTCAGTGAATTCTCATGAATGGAACCTATGTTATTAGGTCATTGGAGGATCACCAATCGTCTCACTGAACGTCCCTTAAAATGAACTGAATTAATTAGTTAATCCAAAATCGCCATTTGCACCACAATCCCGAAATTCAACCAACGTACATGCTTAACGAACACTTGCAATGACTAAATCGATTAACAACGATAAACTTTACCTTCGTGAATTGAAAAACCAAACAAAAACAGACTGAAAAATACTTACAAAAATTAAAATATGGAATGCAAGGATTGAAAGCAGGGATTTAAATTGCGGTCTCGGTCGCGTTTTCGGTCGCGTCGCGTTTATCGCGGATGCGGACATAACGGACACTATTACGGTCACTGTGGGTATCGCGGTCGTGAATTTTTTTAAAATTCGCACAATTTATTATAAAATATAATAATTATAATTATAATTATAAAAAATCATATACCACCTTATATGAAGACAATTTATTTAAAATTCAAATTAACAAATTTTAACATAAAATATGTATTATTTTAATGAATGGATTATGATTTCTAAATAAATAAAAATATAATAACTTAAAATTTTAAATTTTTAATTCTCCATTTTGTTAAAGTATAAGGACTAACAATATATTTTAACCTTTTAAGAATGTCCGGAAGCAAATTTTATATAAAAGATAATCACACCCTTGTTGTTTTATTTATCTATGTATTTTTCATTTCGTTTATTTTTAATTATAAATATTGAAGTATTAGAAATTAAAAATATTTATTTTATTTTATAAAAAACTATATTTGACTTCGTTTAAAATTAAATATTTTAAATGTATATTAATTCATTTAGATATTAACTTGAGGTGAACTAATTAAATTGTTTTATGTAAAAAATTTAGCCACCGATTGAGTGGCCAATAAGATTAGTTTTCTGTTTTACACTTTTACTCTTTTCATTTCCAAGGCGGTAATTAAATGTTTATTATATCTTCCTTTAATAAATCACTTCCTTTAATAAATCGATTCGTTTTAAAAATAATAATAATGGCAAAAGAAGAATCGTTTTACGCCTCTGTTTTATGCATTCTAAGAAAAGTCCCTAAAGAGGCTAAACTCTAAAGCTTTTTTTCCCCAAATCCTAGCGAAGCAAAATCGTTCGCCTCTCCCTTCTCCAATCTCCAGTTCTCCCTTCATGGGAGAAATCAAGACTCCAGAGTCCAGACCAGAGTTTTTATCCCTAAGTCCCCAACCCTGCTTTCATCGTTTAAAGAAAATATCTATAGATTCTACAGTCACTACTGCAGATTCAAGACATGCAAGCAAGCGAAGCAAGAATCAAGAGTTCAAGAAGAAAAAATTTCAGGTAAATCGACTACTTACTTGAAAATAATCGGAGAATCTCACTCACCTGCTGTGTGTGTTCTTCACTTTTGCCGAAAATGAGAAATAAACTTTTATTTTCATATTTTCTATTGCTTTTAAGTTTTGATTTTTGAATGTGATTGCTTTTTTTCTGTTTATTTACTCTTCTTCTTACTTTTTTTGATTAAAATTTCGATTTTGCGGTAGGAATATATTCCTTTTGTTTTACATTTTACTTTACTCGCATGATTTACGTATTTTTTAAATTCAATGTAATGGAAAATAAAGGGAATAGCGATCATTATTGCCGCAATTGGTCGTTACAGTTAAATTATGCATCATGACCGCCGCTATCGGTGTGACTCGCTTCACATCGCTATTTTCAAAGAATAGCGGTTTGGACGGCGCCACTATCATAATATAACGGCCGCTATTTTGATATCGGACTGCTATTTAAAACCCTGATTGAAAGCACCAAACGCCATGAAAGGAACAAGAACTGACGCGAGAGGCTAGAAGGAGAAACAAAATTGAATTGAACAAGAAACAAACAAATCGCACAAGTAGGGAATATGCAAAACCGCGTGAAGTGAGGGAAACAAAAGCCAAAAACTTGGGTTAAGGGAAAAAAGGAAATAAAATCAAAACAAATTGTTTCAAAAATAAAAGGATAAAACAATATTTTTTATTTTTATTTTTTAAAACAACCAATTTTAAACAAATTCAAAATTCTGATAACTAATCAAATTTTTTTCCACACATAGAGTTCAAAAGATAAGTTAAAACATTACCACTAAACCAATAAATTACCCCAAAAACCTACAAATTAGAAAATGATCACAATTTTTTAACACACGCCAAAAGTAACGCTACAATTAACCTTTTACATAATTTTATTAATCAGTTGAATGGTAAAAAATTCCATCCCTCTTTAATAACATTTCTACTTTAAATTTTGTGGATGGAGAAAACAACAATGAAAAAGCTTTTGCTCCTTGTTGAGGGATCAAATTCGGTTCGATTTAATTAAAACCCAATATAATTATTAAACACTAAAAGCATCTAAAAATTTACTCGATTAATTTTGTTTCCTACCCGATTAAGTTCATGGTTTTCAAAACCAAATCGATTGCGATACTAGTTTAAAACAAGAGGTTAAGTCAATTGACCAATGAACTAGTACGGATAAAATGAGTCGAGTGAAACATCGTTTTTTTCTATTTTTATAAAATTTTAATAATTTTCTAATCATTCGATGGAACTAATCAAAGTGATGAACCAATTATCTAACGAGTTTCACCACGAAAAAGATTATTAACTACTACTTATGCTATAAACATCCAATTTAAGATTATAGAAAAATAATTTCCCTTACTTCAAAATATATGTTATATAAAGCAAGAATCACCAAATATGCTTCTTTCTACAACATAAAATTCACACGTGGATTAGTTGATAAAAGCTATCTTTGGCCATTCGTTCGAGTTCACCAAAATCAATTTCACCAACCTCATAAGGAAGTGGCACACCATCAATTGACACCCCTTGCCATTACTCTCCATGTTGACTGAATTGAAGTAGATTTATCAATATATAATATTTGATAGCACAAATTCAACCTGGGAGTATGGTTAAATAGCCTATATACACATAAAGTGTTAATGATAGGTCATAAGCATGTAAAAAGGGGGAGGAGGAGGACCAAGGAATGATAAGTTTAACTGAAGTTAGAAGCAGAAAGACTAACTCTTGCAGGATATCCAAGAAATGAAACGTTCCATATGCTTAGCAAACCCAAAAGTACCTATGCATCCAAAGAATGTTATCATACAATATCATTAATACCACAAAGCAGATCCTGATACCAATTAGGAAAGAAATTCAACTATCAACCAAACTTCTATCAGCAAAACCAGTGTTATATGTAGTTAAAATAAACTTAGTGTCTGGCTATCTACCTTGGAAAATACAAAGTAGATTATACTGGATTAATCCATCCTTGTTTAAAATACCATAACCTTCATCGCATCATACATAGATTCTAGACAAATTCATCAACCCTATAATATAAATGGTAGAGTTATGCTAATCTAGTATGTAATAAAGAATAACTACCGCGGTGGAAGATTTTACATTAAGACACTTACGGTATATTCTTCTCAAAAGGAGTCTGAGCAATGCTCATCAATACTTGAAGCCCCTTTAAGAACCTTCAAGTAACAAGTTAAAAAACTTACTTATGTACATAACAAGTTATGCCAAAAGAAAAATAAAATAAGTACATAAACAAATAATTTTCGAAGCACCAAGTTAAAATGGATAATAGATTAAGTCAATTTGAAACTTAAAACCTACCTTTTAAGAATCTTGCGCTTTTAGTTGTCATACTTTTGCAAGTATTTAGATGAGCTCCATGGAGAAAATGAAAAGAAAAACCCTTTTATTTCTAAGTTCATTTGTCATATTTACATGATATATTTTCTTAGAACACCAAGAAAGCTATAAATCACACAAATCATCTCACCTATAATATATGGACTTCTAATGGATGTTATAAGTTATAGGATTCAAAAGAAAATACAATAGAGTCAAAATAATAACAGGTTACCATACTTTTCTACTATTGAAAAACCATCTTGTAGAGACAAAGGCAACACTCTAATCGACCGCAAATTGCAAATGGCAATTTAAAGATTAGTCAACTTCCACAGTTCAATTAGAAAAAATCAATCCTCAATAGAAATCAAGATCGTAAATGATGCTTAGAGGTAAGCAAGGGAGAGGAATAACACTTACCATTTGTATCGACCAACCCAATCCCGTAATGCAAATGCATTATTAGGGTCAATTCGAACTTTTCAACAAGTCGCATGGAAAACATTTATAAGCTAAATAGGACCAATACTAGCATATAATATGTAATGTACAGTCTAGTTTATTGGCCCTTTAGCAATTGCCAAGGAAGGGAATAAATACAATGCTATGAAGCATGGATATTCAAAAAGTGAAAGAGCAATGCATAATAAGGGGCCATCTGCTTCAAGCAAAAAGAGAATAAACATTTTCATTTTATCAAAAACAAGTTACACTGTACTCTAACACCTGAGCAATGTTTGATTTGTGCACAAAAACCCAAAAGAAACAATTCAATATGTACATAGTAGTGCGACAAATGCTTCATCATTCAAATGAAGAAGTTAAAGGTAAAAATAATACCGTAAGATTAGTACTGACTGCCACCATGTGTTTTGCAACTGCAGAAGGCACGAAATATTACAATCACAAGTGGCTTAATAAGAAAGCCCGATCATACCATAGTAATTAACATGGTAAATTAAATTTATTCCTTGAATATTGAGAATGATTCCTAAAAGATTGAAAAATAAAAAAAAACTTATTATAAGCATTCAAAATGAGAAGATATTTGTTTTGCTCAATGCATTGTCACTCTTAATTTTTAGGCGAGAAATAGTTACGGCGTATTCACGTAAAATGTAGCAGAACCTCAAACCGCCACTTGCATGCACATTGTCGAAGAAATAGCTAGTGTTACTAACCCAAGAGCGATGAAATCCACTCCTTAATGTTCGAGCACTCAACATAGTTTACTGCGGTTGTAAAACTCTTTGAAACCACCACAATCGGATAAAATTACAAGAAAATAAAATCGGACAAATCAACGATTGCAAAAATGAGTTTAGAAAATGAAAAAAGAGACTTCCGGAAGAATAAACGAAAATAGTTTACCAAGTGTTGTTTCGTGGTTTAATCTCGCAATATTTCTAGCAACATCGATAGGATCTACATTTACCAAACTAATCGTCACTCGAAAATTCATGCTTTATTCGTTTAACCTTTATATATAAAGGTCAAATAGTAATCCCATAATTAAAAGCGTTATCACCAACAAAATGCGTTCTATAAAAAAAAAAAAGAGGAAATACGGTGTTTTTGCATACCAATTTAACAAGCTCTATGTGTTCACTAGCTCTTGAATCCTATCCGATTCTTCCATTTTCCTAATCTGATCCGTGTATACTTTACAACTACAAAAGAAAAAGAAAAAAGAACAAAACCCGAAATTCAAAACACTAAACAATACAAAGATTGAACAACGTAAATTGGTAGTAAAAATGATGGTACAAATATGCATGATGAAAGAATAATAAATGCGTTAATATGAATAACAATAATAAAGACGAAAATAAAATAACATAAACAAGTCAAAAACAAAGGAAAAAATAAAAAATAAAAATAGAAATAGAAATAATAATAATAAATAATAATAAGTAATAAATACAAAGAGAAAATATAATTATAGTAGCAATTATAAAAACAATAATAATAATAGTAAAGAAAATAATAATATTAAAATAATAATAATAATAATGATGATAATAAATGTATAATAATAGTTTTTTAAAAGAATTAAAATAAATAATAGTGATAATAATAATAAGGAAAATAGTAAAAAGGAAATAAAAACAATATAAAATAATAGTAATAGAGTAATGATAATAATATTAAATGATAATGATGATGATGATGATAATAATAATAATAATAATAATAATAATAATAATAATAATAATAATAATAATAATAATAATAATAATAGTAATAATAGCAATAATAAAAATAGTAGTAACAATAATAATTATAATAATAATTGTAACAGCCCGATTTTGGGCTTAGTCGAAATAGTGGTTTCGGGACCACAAATCCAATGTTGATAAATTAATTTTATTTATATTTTTATGGTCTACAATTTCACAGAATGATTTCGTGAAAATCTCATTTGAAAATTTTGACGTTTGGGCACTCAATTTAGTGAAAAGGACTAAATTGTAAAAAGTGCAAAAGTTGAGTTCTACATGTTAGAGGTGTCCAATTGTTATGAAATTTTAAATTGGAGGTTCTTAAATGATAATTAGACCATTGGTTAAGTTGGTAGACAAAAATGGACATGGATGGGTATGTTTCAAAAGATTTTTAAGGGGCATTTTGGTAATTTAGTGAATTAAAACAAAATTTAAATGCCAAATTTGTCCATCTTCAAGCTTATGCCGAATTTAACATGTGGGAAGCCATGGATAGGGTTTTCAAGCTTTCCAAGCTTCATGGTAAGTCCATTCTAGCCCCGTTTTACATGTTCTTTATGTTTTTGAGTCCCGGTAACTTGATTTAGCTTATTCTAGCAATAATTTAACCTAGGGTTATTTGGAAAAATACCCATAGGTGAAATGTGTTTATTTTGATGTTTTATGGCAGAATATGAAGCTTAAAATTATGTTAAACAACTTTTACTAAGCGATTTTAAGTGAAAACGAGTAAAACGACATAATCGGCAAAAATACCTAATGTACATAAGTGCATGCTAGAGTAATGGGCCCATATGAATAAATTGTATGATTGTGTAGGAGATAGTGAACTGGTCTATGTGAATCTCATAGCTGTGGGTAGATTTGGGCTAAATGGGCCACACGAGCGTGTGGGCCCGTTTGGGCCTGAAATGGATTTTAGGCCTAATAGTACCGTAGAGACCCAAAAAGGGGTCCCGAGTTGCTCAAGGCAACAGTAGGCATTCGAAAAGGCCGTTAAATGTCTAAATTATCGAAATACCCTTCAAGGGTAAATTACTGAAATACCCCTGGGTTGTAAAATTATCAAAATACCCTTGAAGGGTCAATTAACGAAATACCTCTGGGTTGCGAAAGTATCCAAATACCCCAGGGTTACGAAATTACCGAAATACCTTTGAAGGGTAAATTACCGAAATACCCCTAGGCTACGAAATTATCGAAATACCCTTGAAGGGTAAATTATCGAAATACCCCTGGGTTACAAAATTATTGAAATACCCTTGAAAGGTAAATTACCGAAATACCCCTGGGTTACGAAATTACCGAAATACCCCTGGAGGGTAAATTACTGAAATACCCTTGGAAGGTAAATTACCGTTGTACCCTTATATGTTGAAATGACCATTATACCCTCGGTTATGGTTGAACATCGTGTATGTGATTTTATTTATAATGTTTATACGTTTGATACATTGCATTTATACCATGTTGCATGGGTTGGGTTTGATGACTAAAGAGAAGTGTAGCCTGGTGGCTCTGCCACATACTGTTTTGGTGGCTATGCCACATATTTATATACTATTACTCTGGTGGCTCAACCACAAATCACGTGATTAGCGACTTGTCGCAATATTGGTGTGATTGGCGGTGGGTTGACTTGATCCCACAGTGACGATTGGTTGGCACGGGTGTGATTGGTTGGATTGGGTGGGTTGCATCCTATTGTTTGCATTATCATGATTATAGGGCTTAGGCCCAGATTGATGTTGTAAGGGCTCCGGCCCAGTTAGTGACCGTTTAGGGGATTACACATTGAGTTCTCGTAACTTACCCTTTTTCCCTTAATCTTGCAGGTAATCCCTAACGTTAGAGGATTTGGAGCTGTGGAGGACTCGGTGGTGGCCATACATTAGAATTATTTCTCGCGAAACATAGTAAATCTAGTCTTTACTTTATTTTAAGATTAATTTTTTTGGGTTTATTAAATTTTAATAAGGCCTTTGGATTTTGTTTTACTTTTAACTTTCATTTTTGCTATTTCAAATTGTTAAATGTTTAATACTGGGTTTCTCATAAAATGTTAATAACCGTTTTTCAAAATATCACGTTTCCGTAACTATTCAAGTTCGACTTTCACAAGAAAAAATATTTTTTCAAAATAATAACTACTTTACAAAAATAGACTTTAAGCAAATCGTGGTTTTTACAAACAAACAACGAAACTCGGGGTTCAAAAAGAGAGGCAACATTTTGACGATCACTTAGCTTTTCAACTACCTTTTGATGTGACATGCTAGATCCAGCCATAACGTCTAGGTCGGGTTTGGGTGTTACATTTTATGGTATCAGAGCTCGGGTTACAAAACTCGACTGTGGAATGGGTTTTGAAATTTTTCCTTAAGTGTTTAAATTTTTAACTTGGAAAGTGATAATGTTACTGGAAGTATGGCACACCGAGTCTCTGGCACCAAATCCATAAGTTTCTTGATCTTAAACTTTGTTATATGATGAAATGACTGTATATTTTGTATTTATTTTGTGTGCGTTTTGTTTGGATGTGATGTTTGAATATAAAAATTGTATGCATGTGTGATAAATATCTGTTTGTTTTTGTGGTTAGATGGTTGATTGTGTGTAAGAGGTTTCAAGATTAAGTTAGAAGTGTTGTAGTGTTATTGGGATGAGAGTGCACAGTAGAAGCGTAGTGGGGTAACCTGTGTTGTGTGGCTATTATATAGTTGGAAATTTGAAGGACGAAATTTCTTTAAGGGGGTAGATTTGTAACAACCTAATTTTGGGCCTAGTAGAATTGTCCTTATTGGGCCTTGGCCATGGGAGCATTTAAAAATTTTTGAGAACAAGAGAACGGTACTTATGCAAGTTGGACCTATTAGTTGAGTGATTTTGAAAGGTTAGGGGGCTTCTATGAAGTCCCGGGATCAAATCTGGGCTTTAGGTAAATTTTGGTTTTAGGTGAATAAAACCCTGGGAGTTAGTATGTAGGCTTTAAGAATAAAATGTGGAGAAAAATGGCACAAAAGGAGTTGTGTTTTAGTAGCAAATGGCGCCACATGGGAGACAAAGGAATGACGCCATACAAGGAAGCAAGGGGTCTAAGGTTCAAGTCTTGGCTCTTGCATTTCATTTTGAATTTTTTTTGAAGTAAACTTGAACTTTGGCCCATAGACTTATATTTAGTTGCGTATGATTTTAGACACAAGTTGGCCATGTGGTAGGGTGGTTGTGGCGTCAACTGGAGATCATGGACGGAAGGGGTTCAAATCCCACAGATGGCAAATTAGAGGCTTTTATTTTGCTAAGTTGGGACGGTCAGAGTTTGTGTTGGATTTAAACTCTGCTGAAGGAGGGATCCCACATTGGAAAGCTAGTAGGAGGGAAGGTGAGAAGCTGGCTTTAAATAGAGCCATCTATGAGGAGAGGAAGCATACCTTGGTTGGCATTTGGGCATAGGAGCATTCGGAGCGCGGAATAGCTTCAGACTCCTATAAAGTGTGTATTTTGCACTACTCTAGCTATAGAGCGGCAAATGCTGAAATACCGGTCACACGACAATGGTAGCCACATGAGCGACAAGCACACGTGTGGGTGCTTTGATGCAATAGTTAAGGCCATCATGAGTGTTCTTGTGGGTTCAGGCTATTTGGGCCGCGATGGGCCGAAAGGGGCCAAGTGGGCCCATATGAATAAATTGTATGATTGTGTAGTAGATAGTGAACTGGTCTATGTGAATCTCATATTTGTGGCTAGATTTGGGCTAAATGGGCCACACGAGCGTGTGGGCTCGTTTGGGCCTGAAATGGATTTCAGGCCCAATAGTACCGTAGAGACCCAAAAAAGGATCCCGAGTCGCCGAGGCAACAAAGAGGCCTTCGAAAAGGTCGTTAAATGTCTAAATTATCGAAATACCCTTTAAGGGTAAATTACCGAAATACCTTTAGGTTGCGAAATTATCGAAATACCCTTAAAGGGTAAATTACCGAAATACCCATAGGTTGTGAAATTACTGAAATACACCTGGGTTGCAAAATTACTGAAATACCCTTGAAGGGTAAATTATCGAAATACCCCTGGGTTGCAAAATTATCGAAATACCTCTAAGTTACAAAATTATCAAAATACCCTTGAAGGGTAAATTACCGAAATACCCCTGGGTTACGAAATTATCGAAATACCCCTGGAGGGTAAATTATAGTTGTACCCTTATATGTTGAAATGACCGTTATACCCCCTGTTATGGTTGAATATCGTGTATGTGATTTTATTTATGCTGTTTATACGTTTGATACATTGCATTTATACCATGTTGCATGGGTTGGGTTTAATGACTGAAGAGAAGTGTAGCCTGGTGGCTCTGCCACATACTGTTTTGGTGACTATGCCACATATTTATATACTATTACTCTGGTGGCTCAGCCACAAATACTGTGATTAGCAGCTTGCCTGCAATATTGGTGTGATTGGCGGGGTGGGTTGACTTGATCCCCACAGGTGACAATTGGTTGGTACGGGGGTGTGATTGGTTGGATTGGGTTGGGTTGCATCCTATTGTTTGCATTATCATGATTATTGGGCTTAGGCCTAGATTGATGCTGTAAGGGCTCCGGCCCAGTTAGTGACCATTTAGGGATTACACATCGAGTTCTCGTAACTCACCCCTTTCCTTAATCTTGCGTAATCCCCAACATTAGAGGATTTGGAGTCATGGAGGACTCTTGGTGGCCATACATCTAATTATTTCTCATGAAACATAGTAAATCTAGTCTTTACTTTATTTTAAGATTAATTATTTTGGATTTAATAAATTGTAATAATGCCTTTGGATTTTGTTTTACTTTTTAACTTTCATTTCGCTATTTCAAATTGTTAAACATTTAATACTAGGTTTCTCCTAAAATGTAAATAACTGCTTTTCAAACTATCACGCTTTCATAACTATTCAAGTTTGACTTTCACAAGAAAAAAATAGTTTTTCAAAATAATAACTACTTTACAAGAATAGACTTTAAGCAAACCGTGGTTTTTACAAACAAACAATGAAACTCGGGGTTCAAAAAGAGATGCAACATTTTGACGATCGCTTAACTTTTCAACTACCTTTTGATGTGACATGCTAGATCCGGCCATAACGTCTAGGCCGGGTTTAGGGTGTTACAAATTTGATGTTGCCATAGAAGGGAAAAATGATTAACATGTTATAAAATAGAAGAATAAGGGATGAAGTTTAATTTTTGAGCCTAGGGGCAAAATCAAAATTATGCAAAAGTTTAGGGGCAAAATTGTAATTTTTCTAAAGTTTTAGTTAGGGTCTGTTTTGAGTAGTACATTAATTAAATAAGTGAAATGTGATATTTTAGACCCCGAACAACGAGATTTGGACCTAGAACAGGAGGAAAATCGAAAATCAGGAAAGTTGGTAAATTGTCGTTTCTGGATCTGAGGTAAGTTGGTGTGTTAATAATAATGCAATAATGCCGTAATGTATGTTTGAAACCTAAATTGTGGTATTAAATTGATTTTTCTAAATTACATGTTTAGTATATTATGTTGGTGAATTGATTTAATAATATGTTTATGATAAAATGTGACATAGGTAACATGGAAAATGGGTTGAAATGTTGTGCTTAAAGGTGTTTTCTATGACTATGGTTATTATGTGAAATGGAAAGTTTATATTTATATAATGCATTTGTTTTACTTGTTAAATAATTATTTTGCTAGATATTATGGAAATCATTGGGCTATAATTATAATATGAAAATGTATGGAATGTGAAATTCTCGATTGAACCTTCGAAAAACAGAGAGATACGGACAATATGTAGCTAGATCACACGAGTGATAAGGGACCTTCACTGTGTGCACAAGAAAGCTACGGGATGGAAAAATTTGATATGCAGCTAGGCCACATGGATGATAAGGGACTTTCACCATGTGTGCAAGAAAGCTACGGGATAATAATTTCATATGTAACTAGGTCACATGTGTAATACTGTGTGTATACCATGTGTATAAGTATGAGTAGCTAGATCACATGAGTGGTTCCTAGTGTTGGGCACCATGTAGACAAGAAAGCTACGAGATGGAATGGCTAGGTCACATGGGTGATAAGGGACCTTCACCATGTGTACAAGAAAGCCGAATTATGTGTAGGTGGACCTATGTGCTAAGACCACCGAGTATCGGGCATTTTCAAGGGATTCAATGAGATAACTTAGTAATGGTGATTGGAACGATCATGTTATGAATAAATGCAGGTGTGAACGTGACCAATTGAGAAATGTGGCAAATGTACATGTGAGCAAGGGTTTGTGTGAACAAGGGTGCATGTGACCATGTGTGTATGTGCATAATGTGTTTGATATGTGATACGTGATTGAAATTGTGGTAAGGCTGATATGGTGTAAGCACCATTATGAGTACTCATAAATATTGGTGGTGATTATTCATTTGTATGGCTAATATTGAACATGCTTGGTGTTATGTGTGCGTATATGAAAGTAATATAAAGAAAACATGGGAGAGTAAAATTTTCAATAAAATAGATTGAAACAGCATCAGTTATGTGATTTTGAAAATCACCATAAATAGTAGAAACTGAATTATATGCTGAATGAGAGATGAAATTAAACGTTATTAAGTCTATTTTCACATAAAAGAAATGGTGTGAGTAAATAAATTGTCTATTATGAGATATTTAAATTTTGGTGAGACAGGGTCTGAATGGTTTCGGAAATCCCCTGTTCCAAATTTGGAAAATCACTAAAAATTGTATAAAAATGGTTATGGTGTGTAATTTATATTATTAGAATCCTTGGTGAGTCTAATTTGGAGAGAGACAAATGGTAAGGTTATCCAAGATCTGTATAATGAGGAATTTTAATTTTAGTGAAGAGGTGTTAGAGCTATCGAACAACAAAATAGGGGAATATTTAATGAATAAACTGTATTGATTGGATAAATAAAATTTTTAAAATTTTATGGTAAGAAGATATGTAAGTCTAGTTTCATGGAAAATTAACGGATCTTAATTTGGAGTTCCGTAGCTCCATATATAAATAATTTAATGACTATGACTAGAGGAAACAGCTTAATTGGAATTTGAATAAATAGAAAGAATATGAAAATAGTATGTTATCGCATTGCTTATTATTTTCATGCGAGCTTACTAAGCATAAAGCTTACTCCCTCCTTTCCATTTCTTTTAGTTTTGTCAGGTCAGCTTAGGGTTGGAGATCGTCGGAGGCAGCATCACACTATCGAGCCATTATCCTTGGAGTATTGGCATATGTATGTTAAATGTTTTCAAGTGAGTGGCATGTATAGGGACTTAATTTTTCTATGATGGATGTTGTTGTGATTAGACAAATGTATTGACTTATATTGATTTGTTGATTATAGCCATGAGATGTGGCTTATAATGATTTTGGCTTGTAAGCCTATTTGTCCATGGTATGAGTTAATGTCTGATTATGTGGTATAAGTGATTAAATAGATGACAAGGTCAAATGTATGTGTCACATCCTGAATTTGTGGGGCTTTGCAGTTGATGTGCTGTGATGTGTTGTTGTGCTTAATATGCTAGTTAGAGTGTTTTAGGGGTCCAAAATGGGCTCGGAGTTGGGCCGAGGCCTTAGCAAAAATTTGTTTTTGGGCACTTTAGTGGAGAGCCAGCAGGGTTAGGACTTAAAAGGTATAATTTGTGCTTTAAGACACAAAATGGGCTTGTAGCCCAGTGGAACGTGGCGTCACATAGGGGCTATAATGTGGCATGAAGAGGTCCAAGGTTCGAGTCGCATGTTACCCATTCATTTTAATTAATTTTGGCATTAGCAGGGAGCAGTAGTGGAGTTTGGCTTGAATGCTTGAAATTAGGGAACTGATTGAGGTGGATAATGCAGATAATGTGGTTGACAATGTGCTGATAAAGGAGGAGGAGATGGCGTTATCCATGCCACTTGTGGATGAAGGACCAGATGATGATAAGGGAGAAAGTTTAGGAGTTATCAGCTGATCAGGGTGGTGGCTGAATTTCCAACTCTAAGGGGGAGGGGGAATCGGTTTTGAGTGGCTTAGGGGTGCCAAAATTTCCCTGTTGATAGGATGGGTTTTTAGTTTTCAAAATGGGCATTTTCGGCATTTGTTTAGTAAGTGCCGAAATTCTGTTTAAGTGAGGGGAGTACTTCTTCATCTTCGGCACTTGGGTTCTTATTCTCTTAATCTCTTCTCTCATTTTCTGCTAAAGCCAAAAACCCTTAATCCCATTCTCTCATCTTTGCTTCTATGCTTAAGCCGAAAGTCCCCTGTCCATTCTTTTTCTCTATGCCGAATTCTTCATTAAGCCAAATCTCCATAGATCTCTTTGCATCATCTTCTTTTTTTGATTTTCTCAGAAGCCGAAACCTTCTAGGAATTGCCAAATCTTTTGGTGTTAAGGTAAGTGACGATTTCTTTCATATTTCACCTTCCTCTTTCGGTTTTTGTTTTTTTGGAGGCCAAAGCTAAAAGGCTAATTAGCGTGGTGAGGTTATCTTTTCAGTAATGTTTTGACTGTTCTTGTGTTCTCATCTTGGGGCGACATTTTGGGAATCGAAGTGGATCAGATCATCTAGATCCCAAAAGCCGAAAATCGCTAGTCTCTAAACACTATCTCTTTTGGGATTTCGAGGTAAGAGTTCTCTTTAGATTCTCGTTAGGTTCGTTTATCGTATTCATGATCTTAACCCTATGTTATGGATTAACAACCATATGTTATGATGGTAGCAACTGATAAGGTCTTTTGATGGAATCAAATGTCGATCAGGCGAAGGAGGGAATTGGACCCTTAAACCCAACCCCTAAGTTTACGAAGCGTTTAGTTTTTGCCATCAGAGATTGGCCACCGGGTTGTGGACCGGCTACAGAATAAAACTGTAGGCAGTTAGTAGTATCATCTTGTCTGTAATCGGGTGTGTAGATCTTTATCACATTAGTTTCTATATTATACCTGTTATGGGCTGAAAAGCCAAAAAAGGCTGTATGGACAGTCGAATAACCCATAGGGGTTAGGCAAGGGATGCCAGGTATGAAAACATAGCAAATTCTCTATGTGTATCGATGTATCTGATGACCTGTTATCTTGTAGATGGTATATTGTTCTTGCTTTTGCATGTATGTATGCATGGGATGGGGTTAATATGATGAAGGGGAAGAGCATGCTCAATAGGTCACTTAGTGATCGATGGCTCTGCCACATTTGATTATAAGGTCACTTGGTGATCGGTGACTCTGCCACATTTGATTTTAAGGTCACATAGTGATCGGCATTATAACCGACAGCATGGCTGTCGAAATGGCGTATAGCGGTTGGTGGGTTGATTGTAGAAATCCCCGTGGTGTGATGGCTGGTAAGGGTTGGCATGTAGAGGATGGAATGTTAGGTTGGGTTGGGTCATATCGCATGTACTTGTTCTGCTATCATTATGTGTGGGCTGAGGCCCAGTATGCGATTGTGGGCCTCAAGTCGTTTATGTGGTTCAGGGATTTGCACACTGAGTCTTGGTGACTCACCCTTTATTTTTCTTAACCTTTTAGATGAGCAGTAGATCGTGGATACGGGAGCCGAGGCGGACTCGAGGGGCCATAAAATCTTTTATTTAAGTAAACTTATTTTCAGTTTTCTTTAGTTTTTAATTTTGGGTTTATTTTCGTTAGCATGTAATAAGGCCTCTTAGCTTAAATTTTCGGTTTCTAGTGGTTAATGATTATGGATTACAAATTTATATTTTAAGGACTTAATCATAAGAAGTACTAAAAATGGGAGTTTCAAACACACTTAACGCAAAACAACGATTTTTATAAAAAAACACTTATTTAACGGATATCGGAATAAAACAAACTGAGATCTTCGAACCCAACAAAGCAAGTTTCCAACACATAGTGCTACCGAAAAATTACTTTTTCCCAAATCCATGTTTTTCAAAGTAACCAGAGAATTTGAACTTTAACATTCGACCTGTAGCATGCCAGATCTGGTCGTAGCGTTTGGGTCGGGTTTGGGGTGTTACATTTTTGGTATCAGAGCCCGGCTATAAAGCTCAGGCTGTGAAATAGGTGTAGTAGTGTTTTATAGATTGATGAGAATTTAAGAAAAATGCTTTGGGTTGAGATATGGCCTTCGAGTCTAGCGGCACCTGATCCACGCAGGTAAGTATTCTAACTCTTGATAAGGTATGCATGTTGGGTTTGATGGGCTTTATGAGGACGTAGAATTGTATGTTAGGAATCAATGGACTTTAGGCCTAGTATAAACAACTCTTCAAATTCATAAGACTTAATCTGACTAAACATGTCTGTGAACAAGTCACTGGGTTAGGATGTGGCAACAGGCATACGCATGTCTAGGATTGGATTCGTGGAGAGCACGGTACTTAAGCAGTTCTAGTGGCCCACCTCCTCTTCGCTAGAATCCTACCGTGTGTAGTGTCTGCTCACCATAGCCATGAGGACTTGTTAACGGGCAAAAGTTCATAACTAAAACCTGAAAGGGACCTAATACCCTATCTTTGTAAAATTACTAATATACCCCTAGTTTTGTGAAAATTACCAAAATACCCTAAGTTTGTGAAAATTACTGACATACCCTAGGTTTGTGAAAATTATCAAAATACTCCTACTTTACGAAAATACCAAAATACCCCTATTTTGTAAAATTACCAAGATACCCTATTTTGTGAGATTGCAAAAAATACCCCTGTAGGGTAGAATTACGAAAATACCCCTGGGTAGTGAAATGACGAAAATACTCTTGTATGACGAAAGTGAGTTTATGGATGTTACTCGTATGTTTGATGCATTTATGTGATACTCTGCTTGGGATGCATATGGATGTTGAATGTATGTGGTTCCTAGAACTAGGAGATATAGACTTGAGACTGAACCTTGTAGATATAATTTCGAATTCGAAAGAACTACTATTGGAAATACTTTCCATAAGATTGTTCGTTATTAATCAGTGAAAGAAATTATTAATCCATAAAACTTCTAATCAGATAAAAGTGAATTGGTAGAATGAGTACAAGGGGACGAGGACATCCTGCGCATGGCCGTGGTAGGGGTAGAATAGCCGTGTCAGAACTAGTAGGATCTGGCCATGGGTCAGGAGACGAGATGCCAGTCCCACCAACTGCAGAGGTAGAATTCAGACTGATGGCGAGATGATACGGTATCTCAGGTGATGTTACGGGTTTTAGAGAGAGTTGTTGGGGCAGGCATGGGTATGGGAGCTCGTAAATCAGGTTTGAGCGACTTAGAGCCAATGGGGCGTAAATGTTTAGGGAATTTCGGTATAGCCCCGAGTACACACCGAGTATTGGTTGGAGGCGCTTGAGTGCATAATGGATGATCTTGATTTCACCAAGAGGAAAATTGAAAGGGTTGTATCTCTCCTGCGGATGAAGTGTATCAATGGTAGCTTACGGTTAAGGATGGTACGGTGGCGACCGTATCACCTAGGATTTCTTTAGAATGGTGTTTCAGAGTAAATACATTGGGTCGAGTTATGTGGATGCGCAGCGCAAGACATTTCTAAATTTGGTTCAGGGAAGTAGGTCGGTGGCTGCGTATGAAGCGAAATTCTTACGCCTTAGCCGCTATGCCCGAGGGATAGTAGCCACAGACCATAAATGTTGTGTTTGATTTGAAGACAATCTGAAGGACAATCTGCGTGTATTGATAGCCCCGCAGCGAGAGAGGGAATTTGCTGTCCTTGTGGAAAAAGCTAAGATAGCTGAGGAGGTAAAACGGACAGAAAAACTGAATTGAGATAAAGATAGGGGTGGAAGTAAGAGGAATTTTGGATCGTCAGGGGCAGCTAGGCGTACACAGAAAAGACCTAGGTCAGATGGGCCGAGTCGGGGTGAGAGACCTGCTGCTAGCCAGGCACAAAGGTGTGGTCGATGTGGTAAATTCCATTCAGGTGAGTGTTGGTCGAGCAATGGGAAGTGTTTCAGGTGTGGATCTATGGACCACCAGATTAGAGATCGCTTACGCCCACGGGCGGTGCAGGCCCAGAGGTCGTGGGAATGCTTAGCCGGGTAGAGGAGGTCAACAACCGTAGAGAGGTCGTGGTCCACCGGTAGGTGGTAACGATTTCGGCCGGGTCATGGAGCACTGTGCCAAGGGCCGTGAAACACCGAGGTGAGACAAAGGGGTTAGTCTATGCCGCCGATGTCTGGAGGAGGTCGATGTACCGGATGTCATAACCGGTATGTTTTTAATATTTGGATTGCCTTACACTGCATTGATTGATATTGGGTCGATGTATTCATATGTTGCTAGTAGAGTGTCTGGAACTTTAAGCATAGATTCTGAGATTTTCTCTAGGGAGATAACTGTAATTAGCCCGTTAGGACACTCTGTGGTGGTAGATAAGCTTTATCGAGAGGTACCTTTAGAAGATCAGGGAATAGTTTTCCTGACTGATCTGATGGAATTACTGTTCAAGGAGTTTGATTTAATCTTAGGCATGGATTGGCTGGTGAGGTATCAAGCTAATGTAGATTGTGCAGCAAAGCGTATGGTGTTAAAAACTCCCGAGGGTGGCGAAGTGTTGGTGATGGGTGAAAGAGGGAACTGTTTATCGAATGTGGTGGCCGCCCTAAGAGTAGAAAGAATGAGGAGGAAAGGATGCGAGGCAATTTTAATGTTTGTTCGGGCTTTAGAAGCCAAGGAACTAACTGTCGGGGATGTTAGGACGGTGAAGGAATTTCCTGATGTTTTTCCAGAAGAGCTTTCGGGATTACCTTCAGACCGTGAAGTGGATTTTGGTATTGATCTTTTTTCGAGAACAGCGCCAGTATTTATCGCCCCATACAGAATGGCGTCAAAGGAGTTGGTAGAGTTAAAAACACAGATACAAGAGTTGCTGGATAGAGGGTTTATTTGACCAAGTGTGTCGCCTTGGGGAGCGCCAGTGTTATTCATTAAGAAGAAGGATGGATCAATGCGTATGTGCATTGACTACCGCCAGTTGAATAAGTTGACAATCAAGAACAAATACCCGTTGCTGAGGATCGACGACTTGTTCGATCAGTTGAAGGGGGCTTCAATCTTTTCAAAGATAGATCTGAGGTTAGGGTACCATCAACTTAAGGTCAAGGAGGCGGATATTCATAAGACGGCTTTTAGGACTCGCTATGGCCACTACGAATTCATGGTGATGCCATTTGGATTAACCAATACGCCAGCAGCATTTATGGACATGATGAACCGAGTGTTCCAACCCTACTTGGATCAATTTGTCGTGGTATTTATAGATGACATCCTGGTTTATTCAAGATCGAAAGAGGAGCATGATTCACACCTTCGAGTGGTTTTGCAGATTCTGAAGGAGAAACAGCTGTATGCCAAATTTAGTAAGTGCGAATTTTGGCTAAGGGAAGTTACTTTTCTAGGCCACGTTGTGTCGGCAGAGGGGATTAGGGTTGACCCTCAAAAAATTAAAGCGGTGTTGGATTGGAAGCCGCCTAAGTCTGAAGCAGAAATTCAGAGTTTTCTTGGTCTGGCTGGGTATTATAGAAGGTTTGTTGAAGGATTTTCGTTGATTGTGGCACCATTGACTAAGTTGCTGCGAAAAGGAGTTCCGTTTGCTTGGTCTGATAAGCAGCAAGAAAGTTTCGAGAGGTTAAAAAGGATATTGACGGAGGCTCCGGTGTTGATTCATCGGATGCCGTAAAGGAGTTCGTGATTTACCGTGATGCTTCACACATGGGGCTAGGATGCGATTGATACAAGGTGGAAAGGTTGTTGCGATGCGCCTTGGCGCTAAGACCGCATTTAATCAAATTATCCCACCCATGATTTGGAATTGGCGGCAGTGGTTTTTGCCTTGAAGATCCGGAGACATTATCTCAGACGGGAGAAATCATCATTTATACCGATCATAAGAGCTTAAAATACCTTTTGACCCGTATGAGTTGAATCTAAGGCAAAGGAGGTGGATCGAGTTGTTAAAGGACTATGATTGCTCGATCGAGTATCATCCGGGTAAAGCTAACATGGTGGCGGATGCTCTAAGTCTAAAGTAATCTCTGACTTGAGATCAATGTTTGCTCACCTCAGTTTATATGATGATGGGAGTTTATTAGCTGAACTTCAAGTGAAACCCTCTTGGGTTAGTCAGGTTAAGGAGAAGCAGCAGACCGATGAGTTGCTAAAGGAGAAGTTTCAGGTATGATCAAGTGATGGATCAATGTAATTCAGCAGTGAATGAGGAAGGGCTATTATGTTTTCAAGGAAGAATTTTCATACCGAAAGATCCTGAGTTGAGGCGTAATATTTTGCTAGAAGCGCATGGTAGTCCATATGCTATGCACCCTGGAGGGAGTAAGATGTATCAGGATTTGTGAGAACAGTTCTGGTGGCCGGGCCTAAAGCGAGAGTGACCGAATTTGTGAGTAAGTGTTTGACCTGTCAGCAGGTAAAGGCGGAGCACCAATTACCATCAGGGTTGTTGCAGCCGGTGAAGATTTCACAGTGGAAATGGGAAAGAATCACAATGGACTTTGTTAGTGGGCTACCTCGCACGCCTACTAAAAAAATTGATTTGGGTGATTGTTGACCGCTGATTAAGTCTCTCATTTCATACTGTGACGTGTCGATTACTCTCACGTAAATTGGCTAGGTTATATATAGCGGAGGTAGTGGGGCTACATGGAGTACCGATATCGATCATATTGGACAGGGACCTGAGGTTCACGTCGCGATTTTGGAAGGCGTTGCATCAAGCGTTGGGTATGAAATTAGATTTTAGTAAACGTTTCATCCTCGATCGATGGTCATCCGAACTGTAATTCAGATCTTAGAGGACATGTTGAGAGGTTGTGTCATTGATTTCGTGGGTAGTTGGGAAGAGTTTTTACCACATGAGTTTGCTTACAACAATGCCTACCAGCCTAGTATTCAGATGGCGCCTATGAAGCATTGTATGGGCGAAGTGTCGACTCCTACCGCTGGACGGTTAGGGAATGTCTGATTCGGGGCCGTAATTGGTTACCAAGACAGAGGAGAAGGTTGAGTTAATTCTGCTAGATTAAAGGAAGGCCGACGACGTAAGTCCTATGCCGATTTGAAGTGTAAGGACATAGAGTTCGTAGTAGGTGACAGGTGTTCTTAAAGGTGTCGCCGGAAGAAAATGCCGAGGTTTGACGGAAGGTAAATTAAGTCCCGATTCATCGCACTGCATCGGGTGATGAAACGGTGGGACCGATAGAGCTATTAGCTTGAGCTACCTTCGAATTGCCGATTCACGACGTATTTCATGTCTCTATGTTAAGACGCTATCGCTCGATCCATCTCATGTGGTGCCAGTGGAGGAAATCGAAGTAAGACCTGGCCTACCCTTTGAGGAGGAACCAGTGGAGATTCTGGATCATGATGTCAAAGTATTACGAAAGAAAACATTTTCTTTAGTTAAGGTTCTGTGGCAGAATCACGGTTCTGAGGAGGCTACTTGGGAACTAGAGGAAGCAATGCGACAGTAATACCCACATCTGTTCTAACTAGGTAATTTCGAGACCGAAATTTCTTTAAGGGGGTAGAACTATCACATCCTGAATTTGTGGGGCGTTGCATTTGATGTGCCGTGATGTGTTGTTGTGCTTAATATGCTAGTTAGAATGTTTTAGGGGTCCAGAATAGGCTCGGAGTTGGGCCGAGGCCTTAGCAAAAATTTATTGTTGGGCACTTTAGTGGAGAGCCAGCAGGGTTAGGACTTAAAAGGTATATTTTACGCTTTAAGACACAAAATGGGCTTGTAGCCTAGTGGAAGGCGGCATCACATAGGGGCTATAAGGTGGAGTGAAGAGGTCTAAGGTTCGAGTCGCATGTTACCCGTTCATTTTAATTAATTTTGGCGTTAGCAGGGAGCAGTAGTGGAGTTCGGCTTGAATGCTTGAAATTAAGGAACTGATTGAGGTGGATAATATGGATAATGTGGTTGGTAATGTGCTGATAAAGGGAGAAGGAGATGGCATTATCCATGCCACTTGTGGATAAAGGATGAGATGATGATAAGGGAGAAAGTTTAGGAGTTATCAGCTGATCAGTGTGGTGGCCAAATTTCCAACTCTAAGGGGAAGGGGGAATCTGTTTTGAGTGGCTTAGGGGTGCCGAAATTTTCTTGTTGATAGGATGGGTTTTTAGTTTTCAAAATGGGCATTTTCGACATTTGTCTAGTAAGTGCCAAAATTCTGTTTAAGGGAGGGGAGTACTTCTTCATCTTCGGCACTTGGGTTCTTATTCTCTTAATCTCTTCTCTCATTTTCTGCTAAAGCCGAAAACCCTTAATCCCACTCTCTCATCTTCACTTCTATGCTTAAGCCAAAAGTCTCCTGTCTATTCTTTTTCTCTTTGCCGAATTCTTCATTAAGCCGAATCTCCATAGATCTCTTTGCATCATCTTCTCTTTTTGATTTTCTCAGAAGCCAAAGCCTTCTAGGAATTGCCGAATCTTTTGGTATTAAGGTAATTGACGATTTCTTTCATATTTCACCTTCCTCTTTCGGTTTTTGTTTTTTTGGAGGCCAAAGCTGAAAGGCTAATTAGCGTGGCGAGGTTATCTTTTGAGTAACATTTTGACTATTCTTGTGTTCTCATCTTGGGGTGACATTTCGGGAATCGAAGTGGATCGGATCATCTAGATCCCAAAAGCCAAAAATCGCTAGTCTCTGAACTCTATCTCTTTTGAGATTTTGAGGTAAGGGTTCTCTTTAGATTCTCGTTAGGTTCGTTTATCGTATTCGTGATCTTAACCCTATGTTATGGATTAATAACCATATGTTATGATGGTAGCAACTGATAAGGTCTTTTGATGTAATCAAATATTGATCAGGCGAAGGAGGGGATTGGACCCGTAAACCCAACCCCTAATTTTAAGAAGCGTTCGGTGTTTGCTGTCAGAGATTGGCCACCGGGTTGTGAACCGGCTATAGAACAAAACCGTAGGCAGTTAGTAGTCGTATCGGCTACTAACAATGTTGACATAGAAAGTATCATCTTGTCTGTAAACAGGTGTGTAGATCTTTATCACATTAGTTTTTGTATTATACCTGTTATGGGTTGAAAAGCCGGAAAAGGCTGTATGGATAGTCGAATAACCCATAGGGTTAGGCAAGGGATGCCAGGTACAAAAACATAGCAAATTCTCTATGTGTATCGATGTATGTGATGACCTGTTATCTTGTAGATGGTATATTGTTCTTGCTTTTGCATGTATGTATGCATGGAATGGGGTTAATATGATGAAGGGGAAGAGCATGCTCAATAGGTCACTTAGTGATCGGTGGCTCTGCCATATTTGATTATAAGGTCACATGGTGATCGGTGGCTCTGCCACATTTGATTTTAAGGTCACATAGTGATCGACATTATAACTAGCAGCATGGATATCGAAATGGCGTGTAGCAGTTGGTGGGTTGATTGTAAAAATCCCCACGGTGTGATGGGTTGTAAGGGTTGGCGTGTAGAGGATGGAATGTTAGGTTGGGTTGGGTCATATCGCATGTACTTGTTCTGCTGTCATTATGTGTGGGCTGAGGCCCAGTATGCGATTGTGGGCCTCATGTCGTTTATGTGGTTCAGGGATTTGCACACTGAGTCTTGGTGACTCACCCTTTATTTTTCTTAACCTTTCGGATGAGCAAGAGATCGTGGATACGGAGTCGAGGCGACTCGAGGGCCATAAAGTCTTTTATTTAAGTAAACTTATTTTCGCTTTTCTTTAGTTTTTAATTTTGGGTTTATTTTCGTTAGCATGTAATAAGGCCTCTTAGCTTAAATTTTCGGTTTCTAATGGTTATTGATTATGGATTACAAATTTATATTTTAAGGACTTAATCATAAGAAGTACTAAAAATGGGAGTTTCAAACACGCTTAACGCAAAACAACAGTTTTCATAAAAAAAAAAACACTTTTTTAACGGATATCGAAATAAAACAAACTGAGATCTTCGAACCCAACAAAGCAAGTTTCCAACACATTGTGCTATTGAAAAATTACTTTTTCCCAAATCCGTGTTTTTAAAAGTAACCAGAGAATTTGAACTTTAACATTCGACCTGTAGCATGCCAGATCTGGTCGTAGTATTTGGGCCAGGTTTGGGGTGTTACAGTATGTGTGTGCATGTAAAGATGACAAAATGGCTTGGAAGTTAGCCTAAGTCTTGACCACACACTACAGCCGTGTGTCTCAGTCGTGTGGAGGATACGGCCTCTGGCCATGGACGTTTGCCTTGGCCGTGTGCCCTTAAACGGTTGTCGACGCCACAAACAAAGAGTTACACTGGCCGAGGACTCGGCATGTCCTGTGCCACACGGGCAGGTGTGACTACACGACCCAACCCACACGCAAGCAGTGACTCTCCAAAGCAAGAAAATTGGTTGTTGCCCAAAGATTTTCAAAGTTCTCGCTTAGTCCCGAACCACCCCGATGTATGTTATAGGCTTCGAAGTCCTGTATAAGGGATGATATGCATGTGTTTGAAAAGTTTTAATTTTGGGCAAAATTTGGTAACCTGGTTTTGTACGATTGTGAATGTTTAAGTCCGATAATGCCTCGAACGCAATCCTGGAGTTAGACACGGGTAAGGGATGTTTCAATAATAGTAAAATAAATTAATTTAATAAAATAATCAAAATAACCAAAAAAGGACTGAATTGGACTTAAAATAAAATTTTGGGGCAAATATGAAAATAAATAAAAAGAAAAAGGACCCCATTGAACACGTGAATAACAAGGAGGGACTAAAAGAGAAATTTTCCCTTCTCCTCCAAAACGCATAGATCAGGGGGACCAAATTGAAAACCAAAATAAATTATAGGGCAAAATTAAAAAATAAAATAAACTTAATTGTAAAATAGTAAAAAAGCAGAAGGGCTAAATGTGCAACTAGCCCTTCCATTGAAAACGTGCGGATCCTCCTTGCGGGTCGGGTCAAGGCGCCGGTCAGAGGAGCAAAACGACGCTGTTTTGGCACCTGAAAGGCCTGACCAAAACGATGTCGTTTTGGAAGCCTATTTAAGGCAATTTTGTTTTAAAAAACTTCACTTTCTCATTTGTTTTTTTAAAAGCACTCCCCTTCCCTTTTTTTTCTCTGCAGATCGTGGGAGTTCGGCGAGGGTCTGACATCGTTCCGATGGGCCGCCACTGCTCTCTGCCGCCAACACCGTCGTGTACGACGGTCGAAGCCCCGAAAAGGTAAATTTTTTTATATTTTTTATTTCGATATGCTTTTATATATATAAACTGTTTTCTGGGAAATAAGGAAAATATATGTATATATGCGAAACAGTTCTAAGAAAAAAATGAAGAAAATAAAAAGAAAATAAAGAAATACCCTTTGCGAGATTAAGAACTAGTTTTTCTTCTTCAATCGCTGACTGTTTTTTATTATTGTGAGCTTGGAAATTTTCGTTTGTATTCAGGTTTTTCTCTGTAAAAAAAAAGAGTTACAATCCATTTCTATGGCTTTTTATAGCCTTTTACAAAGTTTTTCCTTTTTGTTGTCATTTCCGTCTTTAATGCTTACAGGTGCTCGGGCGGTGTAAGTGGAGGGGTCGGTGCTATAGAGGCGGTGGCAAACTTGGCAGAGGGCAAACGCGCCGCAGGCCAGCTAGGGTTCAGCCTTTCTGAAACCTAGTTTGACTATTGGGTAATTGGGCCATCTAATTTGGGCTTCGGGTTTTGGGTTTGTTAGTTTGGTTAATTGGTTTAGATTTTAGTTGTTTGGGTTGGTTTAGTAATTGGGTAGGGTTAGGCTTATGGGCCTTGGGCTAAATTAGGCTGGTACAGCTGCCCCTATTTGCTCATTGTAGTGTAACGGGAATGGAGAAAGGATTTTTAAGAAAGACTAATTTCGCCGGTCTCGTCGAGTCTCAATTTTTTTGGTGCTCCTCTTCTTCAGGTGCCTCGTTTCAGTCCACTACATATCGTTGCTTCGATCCACTTCACTGCAACCTTGGAAAATGAGATTTGTAGTTATAGTAGATTAATCCCACCTATTGCAACTTCAGAGGTATAAGATTTGTCACTTTAATCCGTTCCACTGCAACTTCAAGGAGATAGGATTAATAGCTTCAATCTACTCAATGCTAGGTAAATAATATTTGATGTCTTCATTCTGCTCCACTGTAATTTTAGCGAGATAAGACTTGTGACTTCAACCTGTTCCATTGCTGGTGAGGGAGATAGGGCTATGGCTTAAATCATGTTCCACTACTATTTAGGGAGACAAGATTTGCCTTCGATCTTACCCTAAATTTGCTTAGGGTGATAAGATATACAATTTTCAACCTATTCCATTGCTGGTCAGGGAGATAGGATGGTGGCTTAAATCGTGTTCCCCTATTATTTAGAGAGACAAGATTTTCCTTCGACCTTGTCCCACTACTATTTAGGGCAACAAGATATACAATCTTCAACCTATTCCACTGTTGGTCAGGGAGATAGGATGGTGGCTTAAACCATGTTCCACTACTGTTTAGAGAGACAAGATTTGCCTTCAATCTTATCCCACTGCTATTTAGGGCGACGAGATCTACAATCTTCAACCTATTCCACTGCTGGTTAGGGAGATAGGATGGTGGCTTAAATAATGTTCCCTTACTATTTAGAGAGACAAGATTTGCCTTCAATCATGTCCCACTACTCTTTAGGGCTACAAGATCTACAATCGTCAACCTATTCCACTGCTGGTCAGGGAGATAGGATGGTGGCTTAAATCATGTTCCACTATTGTTTAGGGAGACAAGATTTGCCTTCGATCTTGTCCCACTATTGTTTAGGGTGACAAGATCTACAATCATCAACCTATTCCACTGCTAGTCAGGGAGATAGGATGGTAGCTTAAATTATGTTCCACTACTGTTTAGAGAGACAAAATTTTGCCTTCAATCTTGTCCCACTACTGTTTAAGGTGACAAGATCTACAATCTTCAACCTATTCCACTGCTGGTCAGGGAGATAGGACTGTGAATTCACTGATGTTGCTACATTGTCCTCTAGGGAACCTGTCTCGTAGAATCGATTTTACGGTCTATGTTTATGTCAAATAATTAGGATGCCATGATCAAAATGAGTCAGATGCTCATAACTAGATGATATATGCATGCAGAAGTGTTATGAAAATGATCCTTTTTTATGCATAGGATTGTTATTGCTCGTTTGTTCGTCAAGGTCACGTCACAGACGCAATATCTCGTTTTCTCATGCAACTGATATCTTTGACAGAGAATCTGGAGAGATAGTCATGATTTTAGAATCCTCTTTCTCGAATGTTTCTAACCCTTAGGCGTGGTGGTTCTAGACAATAGTCCTGTTTTAGGTTCCTGCACTGTTTAGAGACTTCTAGAGTAATAGGAAAAACTCATTTTATGGAAGCATTATGGGTCCATTAATCGTTATTTCAATTGCAAACTGCTTAAAATATTTAAATGATGGACAACACTAGAATTTATGAATAATAGAGTTTAATTAATCAACGAAAGTGAACATTATTAGAATACAAAATGGGCAAAAAGGAAAAGTAGGTGCCCCAGATATCGCAGTCTGAGCTTCACTATCCAGTCTTTTTAAAGATCATTTTGAGTCGAATAGTGTTAGGAAATCTACAAAGCTTTGTAGATTTCTAAGGTGTAACATTCCTCATTTTTGTTAATTCGAGAGGACAAAATCATCACATACCCCTTCTTTTGTCAAAATTTGAGCCGCCTTTTTCGAGTTTTCGACTCAAAACCCCTTTGGTCTCAAAGCGCCTTTATGGGTTTTCGCCTTGGCCTCTCCTTTTTTTGAAGGTCTTAGAGCCCCTTGTGGGTTTTTCGTTAGCTTTCCCTCTTTAGGTAAAGTATTTCTTGGTGAGTCTGAATTGATAGGATTAGGTAAGCTTTTACCATCCATCTCGCCAAAATCAATGCTCCTCCGTGAGAATGCTTTCTTTACCACATAAGGTCCTTCCCGCTTGGCATCCATTTTCCTCTCAAATCTTTTGTATTGAAGGATTTTCTTCAACACCAGTGTCTCCTCTCAAATTCTCTTGGCGAAACTTTTGTTGTACGCCGCATCATTCATTTTAGTACATTTGACCATGACGGATGGCTTTCACCTCTTCTCTTCAATCAAATTTAATCGATCATATCGAGCTCGGATCCATTCTACTTCATCCAAATTTAGTTTGGACAAGACTCAAAAGGATGAAATTTTGACTTCAATGGGTAAAACTGCCTCTATTCCATAGACCAATGAGAAAGGAGTTGCCCCGGTGGAGGTTCTGACCGACGTTCGATAGGAGAAAAGGGAAAATGGTAACTTCTCATGCCGATCTTTATAAGTCTCAGTCATTTTGCCCACTATCCTCTTGATATTCTTATTAGCTGCTTCAACTGTACCATTCATTTTTGGGTCATATGGTGACGAGTTATGGTGTTTAATTTTAAATTGGCTGCAGACTCCTGCTATCGTGCCATTATTCAAATTCAATGCATTGTCAGATATGATCTTTTCTGGAATTCCATACTGACATATGATTTCTTTTTTTAAGAACTTGCTGACTGCTGATTTTATCACATTGGCATATAAAGCGGCCTCTACCCACTTAGTGAAGTAATCAATAACCACAAAGATGAATCGATGCCCGTTGGAAGCTTTTGGCAAGATTGGTCTAATGATGTCCATGCCCCACATAGAGAACGGCCATGGGGAGGTCATAACATGTAGAGGTGAGGGTGGTACATGAATCTTGTCCCCATAAATTTGGCACTTATGATATTTCTTGGCATAATTGATGCTATCTTTTCCATGGTAGACCAATAGTACCCAAATCTCATGATTTGCCTTGCCATTGTGAAACCATTGGCATGTGTTCCACAAACACCCTCATGGACTTCTTCTAGGATTTTCTTATCCTCAGTGGCGTCCACACACCTCAGTAGTACTTGAACCTTTCTTCTTTTGTATAGGATCTTTCCATCTAAGACGTAGTCACAAGCTAGTCTTCTCAAAGATCTTTTATCATTTTCAGTTGCTTGATCAGGGTATTCATGATTTTTCATGTATTGCAGTATATCGTGGTACCACAGGTGATCATTTTTCTCTTCTTCTTCGACGTTGTAGCAATGAGCTAAGGCCTCATAAATACTCATTTGGATAGGTTTCATATCCTCATTTTTGTTTATTCTGACCATGGAAGCCAAGGTGGCCAGAGCATCAGTCATTTGATTTTTGTCTCTTGGTAGATAACTGAAAGTGATATCATCGAACTCCTTGATCAATCCTTGGACCAATCTTTTATAGTCAACCAGCTTGGGATCTCTTGTCTCCCATTCCCCTTTGAGTTGATAAATTACTAGTACAGAATCTCCATATACCTCTAGTACCCTAATTTTGTGTTCCATAGCAAAGACGGATACCCATTATACAAGCTTCAGATTCATCATATTATTTGTGCAATCAAAATCTAATTTACAAGTAAGTGGATAATGATCTCTGCTTAGGGATATCGGATCGCCTCTAATTCCATTACCAAAAGCATTTGATGCCCCGTCAAGTTCGGTTTCAAGGACGATCTTCGGGTACCTTCTTCTGGTTGCCATATACATTAGATCTTCATTAGGGAAATCGAAGTCCAAAGGCTCGTAATCTTCCAAAGTTCTACTGGCTAAAAAATCTACTATTGCACTCCCTTTCACCGCCTTTTGGTTCACATAAACTATGTCAAATTCAGAAAGCAAAATTTTCTATCTGGCCATCCTTCCATTCAAAGCAGTCCACTCCATCATATATTTTCGAGGGTCTAGCTTCGAGATGAGCCAAGTCATATGATACAACATATACTGCCTCAATCTCCGAGTTGTCCAGATCAAGGCACAACACAATTTCTCAATTGGTTAGTACCTTGTTTCACATTCAGTGAACTTTTTACTAAGGTAGTATATTTCCTTTTCTTTCTTTTCTGACTCATCGTGTTGGCTAAGCACACATTCCATTGAATTATCAAGTACTGTCAAATATAGGATTAATAGCTTATCTGGACTAGGCGGCGTCAGCACTAGGGCATTGGACATGTGTTGCTTCACTTTGTCAAAGGTTTTCTGGCATGCATCATCCTATATACCTGGATTGTATTTCTTAAGAAGACGGAATATGGGGTCACATTTCTCAGTTAGTTGTGAAATGAACCGGGCAATGTAATTTAATCTTCCTAGGAAACCTCAAACTTCTTTTTGAGTGCACAACAGAGGTAATTCTTGTATAGCTTTGGCTTTGTCTAGGTCAATCTCAATCCCTTTTTCACTGACTATGAATCCTAGCAATTTCCCTGACCTGGCCCCGAAGGTACATTTTATTGGATTAAGCTTTAGCTGGAATTTCCTCAACCTCAAGAATAATTTCCTCAAGACTTGCACATGCTCCTTTTCAGTTCGGGATTTGGCGATCATATCGTCGACATAAACTTTAATTTTTTTGTGCATCATATCATGGAATAGGGTTACCATGGTTCTCTGATATGTCGCTCTTGCATTTTTAGTCCAAATGGCATCACCGCATAGCAAAATGTTCCCTATATGGTTACAAATGTGGTCTTATCCATGTCTTCAGGATGCATCTTTATTTGGTTGTATCCTGAGAAGCCATCTATGAAGGAGAACAGCGAATAACTCGCCGTATTTTCCACTAAGGTGTCGATGTGAGGCAACGGGAAATTATCTTTCGGGCTAGCCTTGTTCAGATCTCTGTAGTCTACACACATTCATACTTTCCCATCTTTCTTAGGGACGGGGATGATATTGGCTACCCATTCCGAGTATTTAACCACTTGCAAGAAACCCGCGTCAAATTGCTTCTTAACCTCTTCTTTTATTTTGAGCAGAACATTTGGCCTCATCCTTCGAATTTTCTGTTGGACTGGTTTGTACTCCTCTTTTATGGGCAGTCAGTGTGTAACACCCCTTACCCGAGACCGTTGCTGGAGTCGAGCACGAGGCATTACTAGACTTAACTTACTAGATCAGGGCATAAAAATTGAAATTGTCCATCTGCGTCATGTTCTCTAAATTAACTATAACTCGAGTTGCGAAACTCAAAATATAGATCCGTAAATTTTCCTTGAAACTAGACTCATATATCTTCTTACTATAATTTTTCTTACTATAATTTTTCCAGAATTTTTGGTGTGGCCAATTAGTACAATTTATTAGTTAAAGTCTCCCTGCATACGCTTCTAAATGATTCGACCTCTCTTCACTAAAAATCAATTATCTCATAATATAAAACTCTTTTTCCTACACCATTTTTTATATAAAATAGACTCAATAAGATTTAATTCTATATCTCATGCAAAGCCTAATTCCATTTTTACTATTTTTGGTGATTTTTCAAATTCACGTCACTACTACTGTTCAAACTGTTCCCCTGCATATAATTACATAATTTATTAAAATAACTATCAACTAGGCATTACACAACATCCAAAACATGTTCTTAATTAGCCATTTTAATAGCTAATCATTACCAAACATTTACAAGCCAATATTAAGCCATATCATAAGGTCATACACACAAAATGGCTAAGTCCCTATACATGCCATAACTTAAAACATTCGAGTCACAAAATACCAATATAATCCTTTGATAGTGTGTAACGATCTCCACGCCCTTACGATCCCCGAGTTGGCTTGTAAAACTATAAAAGAAAGAAAGGAATGGGAGTAAGCATTAAGCTTAGTACGCTTGCATGTAAATAACTAACAACATTCTTAATGTATTATCATCTTCTTTTCTTACCAAAATTATTTAAGCCTTTAACTTATTATACTTAAGTCTTAAATTCTTACCTGTACCTTTTTAGCTTGAACTTGTCTTACCTTTCCTTTGATATACTCTTTAAATTTTTTAGTTGAACCACTTGGAATACTAAGGATACACGGGTACCTTTCCTTGTGAAACTTAACCATTACCATGTCTTGACATGGTCTTATGTGGTATCCTTGCCTTATGAACTCACCAATGCCATGCCTTGACATGGTCTTACATGGGACCTTTGCCTTATAAATTCACCAATGCCATGCCTTGGCATGGTCTTACATGGGACCTTTGCCTTATAGTAACTTATCAATGCCATGTCTTGACATGGTCTTACATGATTTCCTTAAACCCTAATGTCATCACATTTGTATCCTACACATTCCTAAGGTTCAACCGGGACATTCTGAGATTGCTTCTTCGTCAATTCATGCTTGAGTCTTTAAATGATAAATTTACGGAATAAATATGTAAATTCTGGAATTTAATAGTATCAAATGTAAAATAATATAATATTGCATTTATTTACTGCAAACTTACCTCGAAACAAAATACGATAAACTAGATCGATTTAGTCCACTATCTTTTTCTTCCCCGATCTAATTTCGAATTTCGTTCTTCTTGATCTATAATAACAAATTTAGCTTATTTAATACTCACATTTATCAAAACAGTCCTTAAGTCTAACTTTGGTAAAATTACAATTTTGCCCCTAAACTTTTACATATTTACACAATTGCCCTAAAGCTCAGAAATTATACTTTATCGCTTATTCTTATGTTTTATGACATGCTGATCATTTTTCCCTTCTATGAAAACATCAAATTCTCACTCTAACATGTACTTATGAACATTAGGTATTTTTACCGATTAAGCCGCTTTTACTCGCTTTCACTTAAAATCACTTAGAAAAGTTGTTTAACATAATTTTAGACTTCATATTATATCATAAAACATCAAAATAAACACATTTCACCTATGGGTATTTTTCCAAATATGAACCCTAGCATGAATTATTGATAGAATAAGCTAAACCGAGCTACCGGGGCTTCAAAAATGTAAAGAGCATTAAAAACGGGGCTTGGAATCACTTCCTATGGAGCATGGAAGCTTGAAACAAACCCTAGCTAGGGTGAACACTTGAAAATTCGGCCTAATGAAGAAGATGAGCATATTTTTCCATCTTTTTCCCTTTTTAATTTCTTTTTATTACCAAATGACTAAATTACCCTTCATTAAAAACTTTGGTTCTTTATACCTATATATGTCCATTTTTGTCCATGAAAATATAATGTTCTAATTACCATCTAAGGACTCCTACTTCAAACCCCCATTTCAATCAAGTACTCTATAAATTAGAAGCACTATTTAGCAACTTTTGCAAACAAGTCCTAATAGGCAATTTAAGCATGAAATCAATAAAATTTCTTATCAATACTTTAACACATGTATTTAATCACCGATAAATCATAATAATTAATCGTAATAAACTTTTATAGCTCAATTCATGGTTTTACAACCATCGCTGCTTTAGGCCCTATTTCGGGATGTTACACGGTGTACCACGATGTCAGTACTTAGCCCGTGCATAACTTGATACTACCATGCGAAGACATCTTTGAATTCTTAGAGTAACTGAGTGAGGTCTCTCTTTGTCTCTATGGTAATACAAGCTCCGATCTTCACTTCTTCTTTTTTCTTGTCCGTCTCCTAGGTTTACTATTTCTATTGACTCTTTGTGAGTTATGATCTGTTTCTCTTCTTGTTCTACCATCCTTAATAGTTCTGGAGACAGGTCACAGCCTTGGTCATCTTCCAAATCCTAAAAATCTTCCATACCCATATCTTGCTCAAAATGACATTCTGAGTCATTAGTAGTGTCACTCAGATCATTGATATCTGGGGACTTGTTATGGAGATGAAGAAAGGTCCATAGGAAAAAAGAATCTAAGCATATTTATTGGCATGGTATGATTATGAATGAAGAATGGAAATATTTAAAAGAATATCTAAAGAATAAAAGAAAAATTATGATGATGAATGAAGTGGAAAGAATAGAAGAAGATTTGCTCAAAAGGTAGTGGAGATGCATTTCATTGAAAATAACAATATTTTAGACATAAGCCATGCTTCAAAAAAGCGAATCTTATTGCTTCTAGACTTAAAGCAACAAGTGTCTTCCGAATATTACTCTAAATAAGTTCTAAAAGCTATAGGAACTTCCTCCGCGGTCCAATTATTTAGAACAATGCCAGGCTCATAGGGACGGATGCCATTCCAGTTTTTCTCTTCAATTTTTCCTTCAGATATAGCATTGATGTGCATGCTTCCTCATGTTTCTTCCGTGGTTTATTCATTTTATGTTCCTCGTTCTGGATGAATAATCCCTCCTGATAAAAAAGTCTTGGATATGTGGGGAATTATCATTGGTTCCCATTTAATCTCTTCCCCACTCAACCCTGCTTTCCTTCTTTGTTGTTTCTTCTCTAACTCTTTCTTCCTTTGCCTTGTGCCTGGCTTAAATCCTAAGCCGAAGATGTCTCATTTTTCTTTCAACCTTGGGGTCTCGATCTTTCCTTGGAGATGTCTTCCAAGTCCTTTCCCAGGTAAAGCTCTTTTCCTGACCATCAATTGTAAACCCATTTTTGTAGTTTTGGATATTTAAGGCTTTAGGATCTTGTTCCCCTCGATGATAAATATTGCATTGACAAATTCCAAGGAGTGAAAGGAACACTCAGTCGCTTCGTCGCTTGCCTCTAAATATGGCACACCATTAGTTACAGTCGCAATGATATCTTCTTCAGCATTTATCGTCACCGGACGACCCTCTATAACTAATTTTAACTTTTGGTGTAGAGATGAGGGCATTGCTCCAGCTGAGTGTATCCAAGGTCTCCCCAGCAGAGCAATTATAGGAAGGCCTAATATCCATTACTATGAAGTCCACTTCATACATACCTGGGCCAATTAACAAAGGTAGTTTGATCCTTCCTATTACTTTCCTTTCGGTTCCATCGAATGCCCTCACTACATTGTAGCAGGCCTTCATGTGAGAGCTATCTATGGGTAATCGATTTAGCGTCGATAGTGGCAAAACATTGAGTACCGATCCATTGTCGACTAGTACCCCTGGTAATGTGTACCCTTTGCAACGGGTGGTGATGTGAAGAGCTTTAGTGGACCACATACCCCCCGACGAGATTTCGTGATCATTAAAGAAAATGAAGTTATCGACACTTATATTTCTAGTCGATGATCCAACTTGTTAACAGAGATATCGTTAGCAACATAAGTTTCATTTAGTACTTACATCAGTGCGCTGCGATGCACCTCCGAGTTTAAAAGTAAGTTTAGCACAGATATGCGAACCGGTGTTTATGTAGCTATTCCACAACACTGTACTCACTATGCTTTAAGAATTTTAAGAATTCTTTAGCCTCTTCTTCCTTTACTGGCTTATTTATAGATGACTCCTGTTTGGTCGCCTTTTCCCTCTTTTGTTCACTCGTCAAGGCTTTCTCTTTTATAGGCTCTATTCGTGCATTTGCTGTGTCGTAGCACTTTTCACTGAGCGTATAGGAAGCTACCTCTTGATCTCCCTTTGAAGTGCTGGACGAGTTCCCTTCCCTAGGAATTGTCACATTACAGTCATAGTTCTAGGGAACCTTTTTGTTATCTTTATAAGAAAAAATCGTAGGTTTCTGAATCACGACCTTTGGTGTTATTTTTACTCCGACTTCATTATTCTTTGGTCACGAGATGATGACCAAGGGATAGCTAATTTTTGAGACCTCTGCACTGATTCTTCTTCCAACGCACAGATATTTTCTTCTTCTTGGCTTTTGTCATCTTCATAAAATTCCACCTCTTTATTGTTAATCGACCTTACACTAGAATTCTAAACTTTATACAGTTTTGGATCTCGGCTCTCTATGTTATGGAACTCGTAGCCGTTTCTCATTTCTTCACATCCTCCTTCCAGTTCTGATACAACTAATCCCCTCTTTATCATTTCCTTCCAAACCCATCTCATCGGGGTTTTCACTTTCATAATATCTGTTTTAACTCTTTTCCCCACGTTCTCGCCTATCATATTTACCCCATTATTAGCATGGTTAGGTAGCGGGTGTTCTACGCTACGAGCATCGTCAAATTTCACAATGCCCATTTGGATGAATTTTTCTACTAATTTCTTGAAAGTGAGGCAATGCTCTATTGATGCCCCACAATCCCCGTATGGTACTCGCATTGTGCATTTGCTTCATACCATTTAGGGTATGAAGGCTGTAGGGCTTTAAATAATGGGGGAAACAACATGTGCATCAAACAAGTTCTAGTACAATTCCCTGTATGTTATTGGGATCGGCGTAAATTAGAGTTTCTTGATATTCTTCTTTGTATTGGATTCTTGTCTAGATGGGCTTTGATGATCGATAATTACTGTTTTGGGCTGGCTCACAACGATTGGATTTGAATAACTTTTGTTACGGGTACTTATGTTATTTACCTCACTCTATCTTTTCTTTGGGATCGTCTTTCTAGCACCTTCCCCCGCCTTTATCTTGCTGCATCTGAGTGCATTTTCTATCATCTCTCTAGACATTACGATATTTGAAAAACTTTTAGTAGTGTTTCCCAACATGTGATTAATGAAGGGAGCCTTCAAAGTATTGATGAAGAGCATGGTTGTTTCCTTCTCTAGGAGGGGTGGCTGAACTTGTGTTGCTGCCTCTCTCCATCGTTGGGCGTACTGTCTGAAGCTCTCACTTGGTATTTTCTCCATATTTTGCAGTGTGATTCTGTTGGGCGCTATGTCTGTCACGTGGCCATATTGTTTTATGAAGGCTTGTGCTAGGTCCCTCCATGTCTTAATCTACGCACGACTTAGCTGATTGTACCATTTGGCCGCAGATCCGACCAGACTGTCCTAAAACTAGTAAATCAGCAAGTGGTCATTATTAACGTGTCCCTCCATTCTTCGACAGAACATCGTAATGTGCGCTTTAAGGCAACTAGTCCCGTTGTACTTTTCAAACTCTAGAGTTTTAAACTTTGGCAAAAATACCAAATTCGAGACCAAGCTTAAGTCCTTAGCATCAACCCCGTAACGGTAGTCAGTAGTCTCCATTTCTTTGAACTTCTCTTCTAGCCATTTACAACGATTCTTGAGTTGTCTTGGCAGGTCCACTATTACCTTGTCCATTTCTACCACTTCATCGAAATCGAGGACCATAGGATTAGCTGGATTATCTCCGGGTTAGAACTCGAGCCTGTTGGAAAGTTTGTAGGTACCGCGGTACCAACCTAATACTGAGGTCTGATGGTGACGGGTGTCCTTTGAGGCACATATCTGGTTGTGCTTGGGTGTTTGTTGGGGTAAAGCCTGAAGGATAAGCAGGGTCCTCGTTATCATCTTCGGTGTTGACTAAAGGGCTTTTTCCTTTATCTAACCCTCCATTCAGCAACTGGGATAGTTGTCTCATCATATTCCTTTGGGATTCTAGCATCTGATCCCTCATATCTTGTTGAATTTTGGCCAGTTATTCCTGCATTTGTATTTGCAGCTGATCTTGCATCTCTTTTCTCATTTGCTCTAATCTTTCCAACCTTTGGTCCATGGCTTTAGTTTTTCCTCCTATACCGTAACGATGTTCCAGGGTAACTGCCATAATTTTAGGGTCCCTTTGTGAGATTTAATGCACGTGATGCAATGTAATGCTGATGCATGGAATGTATGCAAAAAAAAAAAGGCATTGATTCTGATTCAATTTCATTAGAATAACTTTTCTAAAAAACAAATCTCTTTACATAAAATGAATTACATATAAGGCCTCGCCCTAATACTTAAGGCCTTGACTTTCCTAAGAAGCCAAGCTAACTCTCAGCCTAGATCTAACTCTGACTCATACTTTAAACTTAGTACATCAGCCTAGACTGCTAAGGTTTGTAAGTGATCCGCTATGTCTTGCACTTGAGCCAGGGCTGCACTCATTATGTAATCCCTATCTCTGACTTGATCTTATGATTGATGAAGCTGCTCCTTCCATCGCTCGTTATTTGCCTCAAGGAGCTCAACTTAAAGCTCACAGTTTTGCAGCGTGGTTTCAAGCTCTTCTATCTTCCCTTTTAATTCTTCAATTTTGCTCAGACTAGCCTTCAACTCGACTACAGAATTACGGACTACGATACTGATACAATGATCTTTCTAACTCTGACACCCAAGTCTTTAATTCCTCCTTCTCGCTTTGACTTTCTACCAAACTCCTTTTTAGAGTATCCTCTCAGCTTGAGCATCTCGAAGTTTCCTTTCCTATTGACTGGCTCTATTCTTTTTCTCTTTAGTTTCTTTACGCCATTGCTTTGACGTTTTTCCCAGTCCAGCGATTTTCATTGACCTTCACAGCTTCTTGTAGTCTGTTTTTAAACTGTCTAAATCCTCTTCAGCCTTATTCTTCCCCTTTCTCAGCTTCTCAGCTTCTAGTTTCTGAACGTCGACATCTAATCCCACTTGCATTTTCTCTTCCACTAATTGCTTTATCCTTTTTCCTAATTCCAAACTCTTTTTCTCAAAGTCCTATTTGATGATTTCTAGCTCAGATGGGATCACCTGCAAGTGTTCTTCTAGTGATCGGGTGTTTTCTTGGCCCGACAGAGGGATGTTGTCATTGATCCTCTAATTCCACCACCGGTCGTGCTCAGGGGTTGTCATCGGGTTAGTGACAAACCTTTTCACTCTACGAGTTTGGTTCTAGTCGTTTGATATTTCATGAACTTTCTTTTTGTAATTATCTCATTTATAGTCAAACAGGCATTGAGTTAAACCTTGTGTTACTGGTGTAAACTGTCTCGATCTGTACTGTCTCAATACGAGAAGAGGAACGTACCCGATAGATCCCCTTATTCCAAGTAGGGGAACCCAATCAAAATCCCCACACCGATATAAGATCTCGTCAGGAACCATCCAAGGGGCTCTCTATTCTACATCTTTCTCTCGCAGAATTTGCAAAATCATCATCCAGTGTTCTTCCGTAATATCATCCTATCTTGGCGTGGCTACTAACTCTTTCAGTGGAGAATAGTTTTCAGAGAAGATTCGATACAATACCTTTTCCATTTTCCAAAAATGGCTATGGAACCATGCTAGTAAGAGCTGTGCACACCTGATGAATCTACGCTCTTTAGCATGCACTCAGGGACCAGAAGGTTTCGGCTAGAATTGCAAGAATGGGTGTGATCCTTCAATCCAGTCCGTCAAATAAATCAGAGACCGCCTCATTTATATGCCCCAGGGATTTGGGGAAGATAACTAGTCCATAAATGCTCAAAGCGAAAACGTCAACCCTTTTCTTCACATCAGGTTGCGCTATGATCAAATCCCTTAAATTTCTCCAAGGGATGCACTTACAATCTCTTTTTTGTTTTATCCGGGCTGTAATCCACTGCTCGCTCATCCCTGTAATATTCATCAATTTTTTTAAGAATATCGAGACATTAACAGCTCTAAAATAAGCCTTGTCAGTTTGAATCTTTAGGCAACGGAGCAAAGCTGTGTACTCTTCTATGGTAGGTACCAAATCCACTTTCTCGAAAGTAAAGCAACTATAAATAGGGTTCACTGGGCGATAACTCGAAATAGGTGCTGGTCCACCTTGATATCAAGCAGATAGGGCAAATCACCATAATGACAGTAGAATAGTTGCTTGATCCCGTCATCCCACTGACCCCATATTTCTTTCATCTCTTGAAGATTATTTTGGGTTACGCTGATACGTGTGAAATCCCACAACTCTGACATGTACCCCTCTGTAAGACTATCACATTTCTCTTGTTGTATTGTCTCGGCCCATATCCGACGGCCACATTATCCTCCACTTTATTAAGAAACCCCTTTTCCATGACAAGTTATCTATTTAGCAACCGAATGTGAATCAACACCTTTTTTGTGATGAATATGCCATGCAATCAAAATAAAAACAAAGTAAGTCAGTATTTCATACACAGTAAGCAAGGAGTAAAATACCTAGTCAGGTAACCACCAGGGTTTGGCACGGCTCTACCTAAGGTGGCTTTTAAGGCTTACTATATGGGGTTTGGTTCTAGAGTAAAGGTACCTGAACCAGCAGATTCCTCGATCCTCACCCATTATAGGCTCATATGGACTGAGTTTAGTTCAGAGGAGTACGTTTCCCTATGGCTGCACGGAGATGAGAATCTCACGAAGACATAGGTACAGATGTATCCCGAAAACGATCCACTATCCTGCACGAAGGTGAAGACCTTACGAAGGAAAAGTTTCTCACTCCCACTTAAAAGGGTATAATTGAGTGCTCATGTAATACAATGTGCAGAGACGAATAAAAAATCAATCCAGAAAAGCGAACCAAAATGATAAAAGTCGTAACAAAGACGGATGACATGTAACGAAAGGATCGTATATTTAAAACAAGTTTTCAATTTTGACAAAAAGAAAAAGTAATCAACTTGTGGCTTGACTCTCTTGTTTGAAGACCCTAGTGGAGTAGCCAAGCTGTCGAAACCATTTTTTGTTGGAAAACAGGGTCGACTTTTAAAAAACGAAAATAGAGTCGCCACCAATCTTTTTTGAGGTGTGATCGGGTCACCTTGAGATTGATTGTTAAAACATTTTGATTTATTAAAACGATGATTTTGGCCTACAAAATTCGAGAAAACACGGGTTCGGGAGTCGATTACGCATGAGGAAGGATTCATAACGCCCAAAATTGGTACCTAGTTGATTAATTAGTGTCTTGGTGTCGAAGATTGAAAACTTGAATAAATTTTAAAAATACGATCATTTGTTAAAAAAATAAAAAATAGGGTATGTTTCATGTTAATCGAGAAGAAAAATTACGTCCCGTAAGTTAGGACACAATGTCTTATATTCTCGATACGAGAAAAAATGCCGAAAACTTATTTTTTTTGAAGGGTATTTGGTTATCTCGGTTTTTAAGAAGAGATCATATCCCGTAAGTTAGAACACGATCTTTCGTAATTCAGGGTTATTAAAAATATTTTTTGGAAACATTCGTTATTTAGATTTATCGAGAAAATCAGAACCCCGTAAGTTAGGGTGCGATTTTTCGAATCTCGAAATACAAAGAATTGCTAATTTAAAAAATGAAATTTTCGTAAGCATTCGTAAAGATTGAAGCAACGTAAATTGGTAGTAAAAAATGATGGTACAAATATGCATGATGAAAGAATAATAAATGCGTTAATGTGAATAATAATAATAAAGACGAAAATAAAATAACATAAACAAGTCAAAAATGAAGAAAAAATAAAATAAATAATAATAATAGAAATAAATAATAATAATAATAATAATAATAATAATAATAATAAGAGGTAATAAATACAAAGAGAAAATATAATTATAGTAGCAATTATAAAAATAATAATAATAGTAGTAAAGAAAATAATAATATTAACAAAATAATAATAATAATGATGATAATAAATGTATAATAATAATTTTTTAAAAAAGAATTAAAATAAATAATAGTTATAATCATAATAAGGAAAATAGTAAAAAGGAAATAAAAAATAGTAATAGAGTAATGATAATGATAATAATAATAATATTAAATGATAATAATAAAAATAATACATATAATAATAACAATAGTACTAATAATAATAGTAATAATAGCAATAATAAAATAGTAGTAACAATAATAATTATAAAATAATAGTAAAATTAATTAATTTAATAAAATAACCAAAAAGGATAGAATTGGGCTTAAAACAAAATTTTGGGGCAAAACTGAAAATAAATAAAAAGGAAAAGGACCCCATTGAACACGCGAATAACAAGGAGGGACTAAAAGGGAAATTTTCCCTTCTCCTCCAAAACGCACAGCATTAGGGGGACCAAATTGAAAACCAAAATAAAATTATAGGGCGAAATTAAAAAATTAAATAAACTTAATTGTAAAATAGAAAAAAAGCGGAAGGGCTAAATGTGCAATTAGCCCTTCCATCGAAAACGTGCGGATCCTACTTGCGGGTCGGGTCAAGGCGTGGGTCAGAGGAACAAAAAGACACCGTTTTTGCGCCTGAAAGGCTTGACCAAAACAACATCATTTTGGAGGCCTATTTAAGGCAAAATTTTTTAAAAAAACTTCACTTTCTCATTTGTTTTTTTAAAAACACTCCCCTTCCCCTTTTTTTTTCTCTGCAGATCGTGGAGTCCCAAGGGTTCAAGCACTGTTCGATGGGCCGCCACACGCCTCCGACGTCAGCAGTGTACGTGGCCTAATCCCAAAAGGTAATTTTTTATATATTTTTTATTTCGATATGCTTATATATATAAACTATTTTTTGGGAAATAAGGAAAATATATGTATATATTCGAAACAGTTCCAAGAAAAAAAATGAAGAAAATAAAAAGAAAACAAAGAAATACCCTTTGCAAGATTAAGAACTAGTTTTCCTTCTTCAATCTGCTGACTGTTTTTTATTATTGTGAGCTTGGAAATTTTCGTTTGTATTCAGATTTTTCTCTGTAAAAAAAGGAAGTTACAATCCGTTTCTATGGCTTTTTATAGCATTGTACAAAGTTTTTCCTTTTTGTTGTCATTTCCATCTTTAATGCTTACAGGTGCTCGGACGGTGCAAGTGGAGGGGTCGGTGCTACAGAGGCGGTGGCAGACTTGGTAGAGGGTAGACGCGCCGCATGCCAGCTAGGGTTTCAGCCTTTCTGAAACCCTAGTTTGACTATTGAGTGATTAGGCCATCTGATTTGGGCTTCGGGTTTTGGGTTTGTTAGTTTGGTTAATTGGTTTGGGTTTTAGTTGTTTGGGTTTGTTTAGTAATTGAGTACGGTTAGACTTATGGGCCCTGGGCTAAATTGGGCTTGTACATAATATATACACACAAATTTTAATTAATTAAAATATTAATAAATAATAATAAAAATATTTATCTTACAATTTAATATTATTATTAATAAATTTTAATATAACAAAAAGACATTATAAATATTATTAAATCTTAATTTAAGTATACCAACATATTTAAATATAACTTAATAATAAAAAGAAATATATATATATATATATATATATATAACCATATAAATAAAAGGTTAAACTACCAAAATTGTCACTTTTGTTTGCCTCGGTTACATTTTAGTTACTTTTGTTTGAAATGTTATGTTTTAGTCACTTACGTTATCGTGTTGTAACATTTTAGTCACTGAGCCGATGTAACACCCTAAACCCGGCCTAGACGTTATGGCTGAATCTGGCGATGTCACATGAAATGAAATTTGAAATTGAGTTTATCAAGTTAAAACCGTTTTCGTTTATTATCTTTGGTTTCTCTCTCTCGATAATTTCAAAATTATTTTCTCGTTAATTTGATTCGTTTGAAATCAAGGTCTGTAGCAGAAGCTTTTAAAACCATGATAATTTAAAGAAAACCTTTCGCTTTTAGGGAAAACGCTGTTTTTAATTAAACCGAGTTTTCGTTGAACTTTTACAGTTTAAAAATTCTAAAATAAAGACAAACAGTCCAAAAGTCCAAATTTACATCAAAATACCCCAAAATAATAGAAATTTAAAACTTTAAATGGAATTAACTCTGTTCAAAAGTTATGTGGTCACCGCTGAGTCCTCCACCAAGACCGATCGCCTAAGTAGCGGATTACTGATAGATAAAATAGAAAGGGTGAGTTTACGAACTCGATGTGTAATCCCCAAAAAGAATGCATACAACAAACAACAACAAACAACAATGCGATGCAGGCCTAAGCCCATTTCATTTTCAAGAGTAATAGCCCATTTCAGCCAAGACGATATGCATTAGGGCCTAAGCCCATCATAGTAATAGTATCAAATATACATTAATTAGTAAATGAGTCCTACCCAACCAGCCTCTACACACCATCTCCTTCCATCCCTACACTCCATGTGGGGTTTAAAACACCCACCCATCCCTACACTCCAAGTAGTATCGAAAAGACATAATCAAGAAATTACAAATTGAAATGCCAGATAATAGGCTTAAGAGCCTTTCAGTACACTTCCTCCAAATATCAACATCCCAACCCAATACAATGCAACATACAATATATGACATGCTAATACATGAATATCAGTTATACATACAGTTCAGAATTCATTCATATAATCATCATGCTCAGTACATACATCATACATATAGTTCACGCATTTAAGGGTCTAAGTGGTGCTTACCGACCCTACAGTAGGTTCACAGTCGACTTGTGTAACACCTCAAACTCGGCCCACGAGTCCTGACCGGATCTGGTATGTTACTGGGTAAAAATAATTTGAGTCAATTTGAAAGTTTGGTGAAAATTCGATAAAATTTGGCTAAGGTGTAAAAAGGGTGTTCAAAACTCAGTTGGGCTTTTTATAAATACAGTTGGGTTGATGAATCCTTTGAAAACATTGGATCATGTAACATTTAATAAGTTAGGGTTATAATTGACTTGGTATAGTTTGTTACTCGATGGTAACATCTTTTAAAAACCCGTAGAAGTTTATTAAGTTTGAAAAAATTACTTTTAACCTGTTCATTTAATATTTATAGAATTCCATTTTGTAACATAACATAAGTAAAATAAAAATAACATCCACATAATAAATAGCGGCCTTATTACAATCCCAAAATAAAAACTTAGGAATTAATAATTTTAACTAAAGCAAAGTAAAATAACTCCAACGACAAGCATGGCCGCCGAGTCCTCTTCGGCTCCATCTCCGCGATCTACTCATCTCGCAAAATGTTAAGGAAGGGGTGAGTCACCAAGACTCAAGTGTAAATCCTCACCCGAAAAGCACTCATACACAAGATATTAATAATCATGCAAATATGCAACCCAACCTAACCATCCATACTCCTTAACTACCCCGTGGTCAAAACCACTAATGACTTAGAGTCACAAATTAAATGATGGGGCCAACCCATCGTGTGGTCAAAACCACCGATGACCATAGGTCA